>JAHWFO010029099.1:0-10031 GCA_023313115.1 Rhysida immarginata | reverse complement strand
TGATTGGATGAAGAAATAACAAATCGTAAATAACATAAATTATACAGTGGTGACATTGAAAGAAGAATGGTTGGTTTAGGAACCAATAACAATGAAATTATAAAGAAACCTTGAGAGGAAAATTAATTGAAATATAAAGGAAACATTAATGTCATAACACAAACAAAATTGAAAACGCCGACCTAGTAGAAGACTCATTCAGAATTAACATAAACTAAGGTATCAATAAGAAATGAAAGTGAAAGTAAATATACAAATTTGAAAAATTACAAGATATCGGATAGAGAATTTAAAATTGAATAAATATCAAAAGCGGTTTGACAATTGAGGAGGTGATCTGGAGAGGAGATCTTAGCTTTAAAGATCTCAGTAGCTTCGAGAGTGGCGGTCTTGAATGGGTCGTTGCATAGATGGAGAATAGTCATAATTTCACTTTGCTCTTTTGGGGCATGTCCCGTGCGGGCAAGGTGGATCGCGTAGTGTGAATTATTATCTTCTTTCTTGTAGGAGTCCATGTGTTCTTTGAATCGTTTATTGAAATTGCGGGTCGACAGGCCTATATAATATTTGTCGCAAAATCCACAGTTTAATCTATAAACTCCGGAGCGCGAGAAATTGTCGGTGTCTGTTTGGATGGGGGGATTAAGAGAGCGAAAGCATGGGGTCGATGAGCGGTAGGAAACTTGGAAGCCGAGTGAGGAGAGGAAGGCGGAAAGGCGGTAAAAATGAGGACTACTGAATTGCAAGGATACCCAATTCTTGGATAGGGATGGGTGAGGAGGTTTTGGGTTAAAGAAGGCAAGTTTTCTTCGTTGGAGAATCCGGGAGAAGGTGGAAGTTGTGTAGCCATTCTTTAAGGCGAGGGCGCATATAATTCGGAATTCGGTGGCACGGGAAGAAGGACTCAGGGACAACTTGAGGGTACAGTCGATGAAGAAACGGAGGGAGGCTTGTTTATGGATAGGAGGGTGTGAAGAGAATCAATGGATTAAATTAGATGATGTGGTGGGTTTACGGTAGACAGAGAAGGAAAAGCGGTGGTTGGAGGGATATGGAAGAGAGCGGTTAGATTCGGTTTCAAAGGTGAACTGGATATGGGGTGAGAAAGTGTTGAAAAGGTTAGCAATGTCAACGGGTGAGGTAAAACGGGAATCAAAAATAATTAGGATATCATCAAGATATCGAAAGTATGAAATAATGGTGGAGTTAGAGAGGAGGGGAGAGACAAAGGTGAGTTCAAGGTTCTGCAGGAAGACTTTGGAAAGAAAGCTACTTAATGGGAACACCATTCCTAAACCGGACGGTTGAGAATAGAAGGTATTATTAAAGGAAAGGTAATTCTGGTTAGAAATGACAGTGAGGATAGAGTTTAGGTCGACGTAGTCATGACTGGGAAAAGAGGATGAGAGCAGGAGGTTTCCAAGGATAGAGAGGGTTTCTGGGACAGGGATGTTAGTATATAGGTTAGTAATGTCAAGAGACATGAGGGAAAGGTATTCATTAGTGTGGAAGGAGGAGAGAGATTCAGTAAGGGTAATGGAATTCTGGACATTATAGGTGTTTGGCAATAGTTTAAGGTTAAAAAGAAATGAGGAGAGGCGATGGGCAGGGGCGAGGGGTGTAATTAACAACTGGTCTTATAGGCATATTGGGCTTGTGGATTTTGACGAGGGCATTAAGGGTAGGAGGACGAGGGTTGCGTGGAATAAGGTGTCGGAGGTATTTAAATCGGGGGATTTGTTTACGGCAGAGATGATAGCCGAATAATATTTAAAGGTAGGATCGGAGGGTAAGATAATAAAAGTGTTGGATGAAACGAAATCACAGACCTTGGAAATATATATGGATCGGTAGAGGATACCGGAAGCGTTTCCTTTGTCGGCCTTGACGATAAGGGCATCGGCTTTGGCTAATTTCTTCTTTACGGTGGAGGCGGCGGCAGTATCATTGCGTTGTTCGCAGAATATGTTGGCGGACGTCGCGTCGTTGTATGCTCTGCGGATGAGGTGTCCCGCAACGGCACGGGCTGGAGGGCGACCTTGTTGGGGTAGGAAAGCTATGGCTCGTTCGGTGTCCGTGATGATAGATTGGAGATCAGGTTGGGTCGGTCGTCTGTGGATGATGTGCTTAAGGTCCTTGTTTAGAAGGGAAAGCTCGTTGACTGAGAATTGGATCGGTGTCAAGTTGACAACGTTGTCATGGAACTTGAAGTCACATTGAATATTGGAGGATTGCGTGGGAAGTAACGGACGTCGAAGGTTTTCTAGCTTCTGGCATAGCATCATGAACTTGTGTTCTTTGAACGTCTGAAGCCTGAGTTCATCTTCTTCAATTAGTGGTATAAGAACACCGGGAGGTACAATTGAAGAGATATGTACATGGAGTTTGAAGACAACTTCGTTCAGGCGTTTATTCTTAGAAAAAAGAATTGAAGTAGCTCGGCTTACCCAGGTTCGTATGGCGGCAAATCTCGCGGCTTGGGAATAAATGGCGAAACTAGTCGGAAACTCTGTTCTCCCTTTGTTGTATTGTAAAGTCTCTACCAATTCTATCGATAGAATCAGCTGTATGGACCCCTTACTCAACAATTCCTTAATCGATTGTTTTTCCACTTTAACTTAATAGAATTTTGGATTTCTCACTCTGTGAACAGTAATTGCTCACAAAGTGAAGGCCTAATATAATTACATGAGTAAGGCAGCCTTACTCTAACTGTTCTGAAAACTGTACCTTTAGTGATTTTTTGTCAAAATCATTGCAACCACAAAAATCATGTTTTAATCAATTGCCAATCATAAAGGCTAATTTCTAGCCATTAGATTCATTTGATCTGACTTCATGTCCTCTGAGTTTCAACCTGCTTCCTCTCTGGTTCTAAAATAACTTGGCAACTTTCAGTGATTCTTTACAGAATAAAAAAATTAATTTCTTTAGTCCATTTTGTTTTTATAAATCTTTCTTTAGTCCAATTTGCACTTTAATCACTTAATTTTCTCGAATTTAGCTCCAACATAACAATGCACATGCATATATAATCATTATTGCATAAATTCCATGTCTCCACATATCACAATATTATTTTAATAGATATGTATAAATTTCTGCAACGTTACAGTTCTCAGTTCTTGTGAAGTTTCGGAAATCTTTGATGATGAATCTAAACAGAACACAGGGTGATTATAATTAAAGTTACGATTACAAATATCGATAATTTGAAAACTACTCGGCAGAATGACCTGATATTTTAGCAGAACAATCGTGAGGGAATGGAATTTTGTTTGGCGAAGGAAAAAATCAGTTCCAAAATCTGCCGATAGATAGCGCTGGCAGGGTTCACATTGTCTGGAGATTTACTAATTACTAATACATGACATGCGCACCGCTGACTTAGCTGCATAAAAATGCTGAGCACCAGCTCTTTGCTTGAATGCTTCTTCATGACTCTGACTATGAAGGATCGCGGTCTGCTGTTGAAGCTTTTTTATAAGAACTATGAGTGTGCACTAACAGCTATTAGGAAGTTTCAGACTTTATAATCCATGAAATCGGGTGCAATAACCACAAATGGTCTGAGAAAAATGATTGCTAAATTCGAAGAGACCGGTTCATTTGATGTGAACAGGGGTAGAGGAAGGAAACCAGTTTCGGCTGTGGCAGTGGAAGATGTGGCTACAGCATTACAAGAACAGACAAACCAGAAGTGCACGGGGAATTGGCGAAATGCTGGATACGCCGAGCAGTATGGTGAGTAAAGTTCTACGGAACATCTTGCGCTGTTACCCATACAAGATAACTCATCTGCAGCAGTTGCTACCTGCTGACCTGGAGCACGTGAATCTTTTGCATACGATTTCTTCTTCGGATGGAAGTGGACAACGAATGGCCATGGAACATTCTGTGATCTGACGAAGCCCACTTCCATTTGCAAGGTTCTGTAAATACGCAAAATCGCAGGATGTGGGCGACTGAGAATCCGTTCCAGCTACAGCCATTACGTCTTCAATCTGAAAAGGTCACTGTGTGGTGCGGAATAATGGCACAGTTTATCGTCGGTCCGTTTTTCTTTGAGGAGATCACACCTGCGGGTCCCGTTACCTGAATCATTACTAGCAAGCGGTATGAAGCACTTTTGCGTAACCATGTCCTTGCCACACTTCAGCAGCGTCAGTGTATGGATCGCACAATATTCATGCAAGATGGCGCTCCTCCGCACATTGCTGCTCCTGTGAAGCAGCTGCTGAGTGCTCATTTCAGAGATGCTAGGATCATAAGCCACCATTTTCCACCGATGCGGCTGCCACATTCCCCCGACTTAAGCCCGTGTGATTTCTGGCTTTAGGGATACTTGAAGAATGTTGTTTACAGCGGGCTGATTGAGAATCTAGCCGACTTGAAGGCAAGCATCACAGACCACATCCATTGCATCAGATCTGTTGTGGAGCATGCCATTTTGCGCTTCCAATTAGTAGCGGAACAAGGCAGAGGGCATATCGAAAACATCTGCCTTAATCGTCAGTAAGATGTTTGTTCCATCATGCTTTGTTTTTATGGTATTATCACTGTTGACGCTGTAAACACGTATTCTTGTCTTTTCGCTAATAAATTTTTTCGTAAATTCCTGAACTCTATATTTTCCTTTTGGCTAACAACATTCCTGTGTTTCACGAATCCATATTTGGTTTTTCCCCTGACATTACCCTGCCAGCGCCATCTATCAGAAGATTTTGGAACTAATTTTTTTCCTTTGCCAAACAAAATTCCATTGGCTCACGATTGTTCTGCTAAAATATCAGGTCATTCTGACGAGTAGTTTTCAAATTAACGATTTTTGAAGTCGTAACTTTAATTATAATCACCCTGTATATCAATTCAGCAATACTGGTAGGTTTTTGAAAACTTCATCACTTTTAAAAAACAAAAGAATATATGTAATAGGTCATTCGCATGCCAAGAGAGTCATTTTCCGTCTGTGCTTTAACCTTGATTTCTGAAAAATTTTATTCATGCAATTTTCATTTCTCTGAAATTTAATACTACGTTGACCAAAGAATACACTTCCACTAACCAAATTCCTCAAAACAACATACAATTGTCGTCAAAAGTTTTGTCCAGTCATAAGTGCTGCCATTTTTCAGAATGAACGTTTTCAGACGCCACCACCAAACATAGATTAGACTATTATTTTGAAGGCGTCGCACGTTCATAATGTATACTTTAATTGTGCTTTGCAGAGAGGCGATGCACTTCGTAAAAAAATTGCCATGAAAGTTCTAATCTATTGAGTATACTTTTTAAACCCTTTACTTCCTGCAAGGGTTTTGCTTAAGTTCACTAAAATTATATAGACTAATTAAAAAAATATTTTTAAAAGGAAACCTATGTAGAGGCGTAATTTTTTAAATAGTATTCATAAAATGTTGAAAGTATTTCCGTGAACTATTTGTAAATCTTTTATTTGTATATAAGATTTAGAAATAATTTTTAAATTACAAACTTTTATTTCGAAATATAACATTATATTTTTCAAGATTTTTTATCAAAAAAACTAAAAATATTCTCAATCAGCAACTTAGCTCGAAAACGTGAAGATTTGAATGTTTTATATGAATTCTATAAAATAATTAAAATATTATAAATTTTATAAACGCTATGATTTTTTTCTTGCCGCAAGGTAGTGATTTCAGTGGTTCAAACTTGGCACCTTCACGTCATTTAATGTCAATTGGCCTCGATCGCATCATTTCCCTTTGTAACCAGTGAGAGTCAAGCTCCTCCTCCTTTCCTTTTTTATGAATGAAAGGTCTTAGAAGCACATATATTTTAAAACTGAGACTGTGCTAATATACATTGAACATTCAGCTCTTATTATATACGTTTTATGATTTTTAATGTCACCTTGTAATGATATCTATTCAAGAAAATTCCAAATATTTACACGTACCGGGTGGGCAAGAAATAAGGTGAGGTGTTCAGAGCTTGCTAGCGGGAATTCTATGTTTATATAGAATTGATGTATATACTTACTGGAACATGCAGTTTCGATTTCTGCATAAAAAAGAAAAAATACTACCAAAAGTCGCTATAGGGGGCGTTTATTTCAAGAAAACAATAAAAACATTTGCATAAGCGCATTCTGTGTTGAGCAAGCATGGCAATAAAAGGCAAGGCTGAAGATTTCCCATCATTCACGAACAAATGGCCTGACGATAACGCTTACTATGCCTGACCGGGCGTTATTAGTCAAGTTGTTTTATCAGAAGAGCGACAATGCAAGTGCTGCCCTTCGTGAATTCCGGCGATTGGAAACGTTACGAAGAGGACCGATGAGCACAACTAACTTACGGAAAATGATTGAAGGATTTGAATCTACCGGAACTCTAGGAGTGCAACCAGGCCGGGGACGCAAACGAATCAGGCAGCAACACGTTGAAGAAGTTGCAACTGCTGTTGTGGAACAGGAGATGACTACTGTGCAGAGTACCAGCAGTGCACACGCAATAGCACGCCAAACTTATATCCCATATTCGACGGTGAGGAAAATATTGCATAAGATATTGACATTCTATCCCGATAAACTCACACCTGTTCAACAATTGCTTCCTGGAGATGAATGTACCCGAACTGACTTTTCGTTGAGATTTTTAGCACGTATGGAAGTGGATGACGCATGGCCATGGCAAATTTTATGGAGTGATGAGGCACATTTTTATTTGAATGGTGATATCAATACCCACAACTGCCGTATTTGGGCTGTATCAAATCCACAAGTGTGTCTGCCAACTTCTATGCATTCACCGAAACTAACAATATGATGCGGCTTTACTGCTTCTTTCATCATCGGTCCGTACTTTTCTGAAGAAATCCGTCCCCGTGGACCGGTGACTTGGAACAAGTCAATTGTGCCAGGTATGCCGATATGCTTGAGAATTTTGTGATACCACGATTGCAGGAAAAGGGTTGTCTGGATTCTACCATTTTTATGCAGGATGGTGCGCCACTGCACATCGGACGCCAGGTAGAGCAGATCTTGCGAGAACGTTTTTCAGACAACAGAATAATTAGTCGTGCATTTCCAATGGTATGGCCACCCAGATCGCCTGATCTCAATCCTTGTGATTTTTGGTTATGGGGATATTTGAAAAGCCTTGTGTATCAAGCACATGTTCTTGATCTCTCAACCTTAAAGGATCAAATAACGTTACATATCAGACTAATTAATGCAGATATGCTGCGAGCTGCCATAGAAAATGCCGTGTACCGCATGCAGGTATTGGAACAGCACACTGGTGGTCATATTGAAACACTTTTGTAATTAAAAATAAAACACTGTTTATTGTTGTTACTAAAGTTGGTTTGTACGGTATATGTTCATTTGACAATTAGGTATTCATTGTTTTCTTGAAATAAGCGCCCCCTATGACGACTTTTTGTACTTTTTTTGCAGAAATCGAAACTGCATGCTCCACTAAGTATATACACCAAAATGTACTGCATTTGGCCTAATAGAATTCCCGCTAGCGAGCTCTGAACACCTCACGTTATTTCTTGCCCTTCCGGTATTTTAAATTTCGGCTTACATTTGGAAATGGTTAATTTAAAGATATTGAATTATATTAGTAATCTTTTCTTTTTATAAATTTACTAATTAGCCTTAATATAATTAAAAAAATAATTAATTTTTAAAGACTTCAGATGTAAAAACCAATTAATCATAGTAAACAAAAGAATCTACATATCCGAAAATAAGATATAAAATTAACGTTTCCATCCAATTTATAAAATTATTCAGAAGAAATGAAAATCCCTTTGTAATGTAAACAACTAAGAAAATGAAGTTTTGTTCTTGAAAGAGGATTGAATTGCTTTTTCATTGCAACCACGCAGGAAAGGGGGAATCAACTAAAAAATTGGAGACTAATCAGAATAATGCATACTTTTTTTAATTAAAAATTTATTCGAATTTTTAAAAGTGTAATAAAAATAAAATTCATTTGTTAAACTCAACAAAATATATCAAATAATTAAATTCTCTTCACTAATATTTCAGTCTTCAAAAACAGAAAATGAAATAAACTGGTGATCTCTCAATAGCTTGTTGAAAATGAAGACTATTATTTGAGATATTATCTGTTACGGGCATATTTCAAATAAGATTATTGCTAATGTGGATAAAAAGTCAGCAAAATTGATACACTTCATCATATGTAAAAATATATTCGATCCAAAATACAAAAATCAGTGAGTTGCCTAGGTTTGAATAAGATGACACGAGTATTTGTCAGTGAGCAGGTTGAAACCACTTTCTTGAAGTGAGATTTCCTAATAAGGAATGGTGAGAGAGAACTGAAGCCAGACATTGTGGACAAACTTCAATAAAGATAACAGGAAACCACTGATCCACATAAAACTTTTAATCGGACGTATGGGCATTTCGGCAGCCACGCTGCCTTCTTCAGCGTACACAAGGATTTTGATCAGAACAGACGAACCTGTTCAGATAAAAGGGCAAGGAAAATCGACAATCGACAATCGAACAGTGAAGTGTACATTTGTTAGGATGGGACGAAAGCAGCGCTTTCACAAAGCTCATCCAACCAGAATAAACTCCAAATGAAATACACTGAGGTAGTCAAGAAGCCTAACCAACCCAAGCGGTCTTCCATATTATACAAAAAAGAAAATAAGATTGACGATTGTCAGAAACAAAAAACAAACGAAATAAAAAAAATCAAGGAGAAATAAGATTATCACATCGTCCAGTAGTCTGGGAAAGAGACGTTGCTAATATCTTCAAAATTGATGTCAAGAACGTGCCTCGGTTTACGATACTTCGTATGCCAGTTCATATTCCTTGAGTTCTTCAGTATCCCTTTCACCAGCTTATAGTCGTGAGTCTTCATCTTATGTATCATAATCAAAAGGAGATCCTGTATAAACTTTCCGATATGGGCCATGTTTAAATCCAAGTGGATGGATTGGTTTTTCACCGTCCTTCTGTCCAACTGGGCAATGGTCCTCAGGGTAACATTCTGGAATGACTGTTGTTCACTCCATCTAGTTTTACAGATAGTCGCCCACGCAGGCATGCCATAGAGGAGTATGGTCCGGATAATCGATTTGTACAGAAGTAGCTTGTTGTCAATGCTGAGGGCGCTGTTGCGACCCATGAGAGCTATGATACTGTACTTAGCCCTCTTCGCTTTATTCAGAGCATAGGACATATGCTGGTTCCATGAGAGTCTTGAGTCAATGATAACTCCCAGATACTTGTAGTTGTCCACCCAGTCCAGTTTCTTATTGAACAGAACAAGAGAATCTGGGGGATGCTTGAGCTTCCTATTGAGGTACAAAGCCTTGCACTTTCCGACGTTAACGTTCAACTTCCAGCAGTAAAACCAGTCTTCGAACTGCTTCAAGGCGCATTGCAGCCGAGTGATAACGTGAGCCGGCTGGTGTGTCCATGTCATAATGGCAGTGTCATCCGCATAAAAATACAGATTACAATTTTCGGGTTTCGGGAAATCATGTACAAAGTAATTAAATAGCAAAGGCCCGAGGACAGAACCCTGAGGGACACCGGCCTTTACAACACGGGGTGTGGAAAGATCTTCTCCAACTTTGGCTTGATAGGATCTGCCGTCAAGATAGGATTTCACCATTAAAATCAAATCGGCAGGGAACCCGTCTCTGATCATTTTGTAGACAAGGCCCTCATGGACAATCGACAATCGAACAGTGAAGTGTACATTTGTTAGGATGGGACGAAAGCAGCGCTTTCACAAAGCTCATCCAACCAGAATAAATTCCAAATGAAATACACTGCGGTAGTCAAGAAGCCTAACTAACCCAAGCGGTCTTCCATATTATTCAAAAAAGAAAATAAGATTGACGATTGTCAGAAACAAAAAACAAACGAAAAAAAAAAGAAGCCTCATGCCACACCTAAGCCTTTATATACAGAAAATATGGTACAGAATGAGAACATGATTGGATGAAGAAATAACAAATCGTAAATAACATAAATTATACAG
>JAHWFO010029089.1:0-14421 GCA_023313115.1 Rhysida immarginata | reverse complement strand
AAAAGCCCTTCGACCAGAAGGTCATGTTGGACCCCAACCAGTTTTGCACAGTGTTGGCCGTGTGGGCAGGGGCACCGTCCTGTTGAAAGATGTAGTCCGCATTTCTTCACCCAGGGAAGGACTTTTGTGGCCAGGATGTCCTTGTAATCAGCCGCCGTTAGCCGGTATCCACTTGGGAACCACACGGGTGGCATTTCTCGCCATTCGACGCCACGATTCCGAGCATCATCACAGAGGCCGGGTGCTTGGTTGTAGACACGTAGCGGACCTTGGAGATGTCCTGGCCGAAGCTTACCACGCAGTCGTTTTGCTTGTTGACGACAGGATCGACCGTGAAGGTCTTTTCGTCAGAGAAAATGACAATTCGCTCGCCATGACTCTTCAAGTCGTTGAGAAGATGGCGACAGCGCTCCCGACGTTGTTCCCGTATCCGATCCGTCAGCAGAGGCCTCACGCTCTTTCCACCTACATCTTTGACCGCTCCGGACACTGTGGACACCGAAATTTTCTTTTTCTTTGCGAGCGCAGTTATTTTGAGCGTCGGGTCTTGTTCGAAGGCTTTTCTCACAGCCAAACGGTTGACGACTTGAGGTCTACCTGAACGAGGTTGATCTTTAAGGTCTCTCCCATTCTTGAGCCTGTCCGCAACTCTGTGGATGGTCATCCGGCTGACTTTGAGGAGCTTGGAAATCTCGGACTTCGTGTGGCCCGCGCGCAGGGGAGCAGCGATCTCTACTCGTTTCGTTTCCATCGCTTTTGTCGTGGACATTAGGATCACTCAGAGGTTAACACGTAATTTCCAATATATTATTTGATCCTTTTGTGGAAATGGAATTATCCAAATCATGAGCAGTCCATTTTTTGGGGGATGTAAGAGTGTAACAGAACTTTTGCAAAGCCCGGTATATTCTTTAATTAAAATTTAACAACAAACTATACACTACAGAGACTCTATAATTCTTTTAATAATTTACTCTAAACTGAGTTTTTTCACATTTTGAATCGAAACAACATTATGGGCCGCCTTAAAGTCCTAGCTCTAGTTATTTCTCTAATTTAATTATTCATTTGGAAAATTTACACATACAAGAAATATCATTTAAAACTTTGAATTAAAATAGATTACGTTTGTTAGGAAAATGTTTAGTTGGTATCTCATTTTTTTTTAGCTGGGTTCCTAAATTGAGGCTATAGACACAAAAGTAGTGAACGAGATGTCGGGGACGATGAAGATCACATCTTTCGAATTTTTAACAATTTCTCACACCTATTAATGAGTACATTTATCGATCATTCATTGAGTATAATTCTATTAGTAATACTTCTTTATTTAGATCAAATACGTAATGCTCCTTTCTTATTTAATTGAACACTTACTATCATGTTTCTTTAGTTTAATTCGTTAACTGAGTTATATTTCTATTTTATACAATTATGTTCCTTTGTTTTTAAGGTCATAAATAAACAGCTAATTTTATCCCGCCCTTTCAATATTATTTCACAGCTAGATAAACACAATTATCCTACCCGTAAAGCTAGTGATATTCGTTTACCAGTAGCTAAGACCAACTACTCTCGTCGCTGCACTTCATATGGCGGTTTAATGTTTTGGTCTTATTTACCAGAGGATGTTCGGGATATCCCATCGTATCCGCTTTTTAGAAAAAAGCTTAAAGCCATTTCTTTTATGGATCAACGTATCGCCTATCTCTAATTTACTCTTAACGGTTTCTCATTTCTACTTTCTTTCGCTTTTCTTCCTCTGTCCTCTTTCCCATTCTTTTTGTTCTACTTTTATTGTATCTTAGGTTTAGATTATAATCTAATTATTATTTATTTTATTTGTTTTATGTATGATTTTGAATGATAAATTATGCAAATTTTGTCTATATAATGCACAGTGAGGTCAATATGACCCCTATTAGCGCTTGTCTGGAATGGCTTGTCACGTATTTTTTTTGTATTTATTTAGAGGGCTTTGTTTGCTCCAACCAGTTCTGTTTATTGTTAATTCTTATCAGTTTTTTTTGTTAATTCTGTTGTAATTTTATAATTATTCGTTAACTAACGACTAATCTCGTTATTTATTTGTCTATATATATATATTTGTTTTTCTGTATCTTGACACATTACGTGCAGCCGGGGTCCTAACTCGTCGGATATGCACTGTTTGTAACATTAATTATAATAAAAATAAAATAAATAAATAAAATATAGCAATAGGGAGTGCAAGTGTGACGTCAGTCCTTGGAATTCTCCAGTCACGTGACTCGATTTGGTTCCAAACAAGTCTTCTCGCTTCGGGATTTAACATGGTTCCAACGTAGGGATGGAATAAAATCGCTTTGTATAATCCCAGTGTTTATAACACATTTAAGATGTGAAATTGTTTAGTTCCTCACTGCTCAAGAAAAAGCCAAAACAGCGATTTAGACATGAAAGATTCATGTTTTCACAAAGAAAGAAAGATTCACGAACGATGGCATTCTTTTGCTAAGTGATCAAAAATGATTAAAAAGCGTTCTAATATTAATGTATTAATTATATAATGGTATTAAATGTCTTAATAATAGTATAAATTACACAAATTAACATAATAATTTAAGAGATGTCATTTTTACTGGCTGCTCGTTTCAACGTTACTAGTACGTATATTGCGTGGTTCCAATGTTTGGAACCAGCGATCCCATTTCCTAGGCTCTCGGCCCGTTCATCGCGCAAATGACGTCAGCTGTGACGTGATCACTTGCACTCCCTATAGGAGGTATCGCGATATGCGGCTTCCTTACAATGCTCAAGTTCTAGACATGCGCAATACAAAGTTTTTCTCCTTCCTGTGGGCAAAGTGTCTCTTCGTACTGAATCCAAATACAGTTTTCTTTTTCTACGTTCAGAAGGTGGAGGGAATGGATGAAAGTTGACGTTTTATCCATGGATACATGAATAAGTTTTTCTTTTTTTCTAGTATCTGAATTATATCTATGAGTTACACATTGATAATTAGGCATATTTCAAATATAATAGCAGAACCACAGAGTAAAGAAATAACAGAACATCATGTGCTACTCCTCCATTTTGAAATTCTGCCCACAAACACGTCATTAACTGCGCGCTGCGCATGAGCCCTATGCTCTGAGAAGTGGGTTAGACAGGGAAGCCGCATATCGCGATACAACGATATGAAATGAGTAGATCGCTCATGAGCTGCTTTCAGCGCCACCAACGCGTCCCCATTTGAAAGCCTGTCGGCCATTGCTTTGGTTGGCAAAAAATAGCCTTCATCGTATGTTTACGTTTGAAGTTTGCGTAGACAAACACAGTAAAACTCAATGCCGATTTCTTGTTCAGCTTTAAATTGTAATAATAGATATATTAAAGGTTCACCACTGACATTTCACAGGTGTGTTTTTATCTTTCTGCGTCTTAGAATGTTTTTCTCATGTTAAAATCCTGATCATGTTTTATATCGTGGTTATTGATACATAAAAGATGTTGATATTCATCCATTTTACCGTCGTTCCAGTGATACCAAAATGATTGTTTAGAAATATTTATGAAATTATATATCGCATTTATTAAAAAGCATCTAAATTTGGGAGAGGTCGCTAGTAGAATATGTACAGGTTGGGGTGCATATATAATGAGCTAGGCGCCCCGATTTCAGCCAATCAGCGTGCAGTATTCGCATCACGTGACCACCCCAACCCCCCACCCCCTTCCTGACGTCACAGGCGTTCAACCAATCAGCGTGCAGAATGCGACTCACGTGACGAACCACCACCTCCTCCCCTCCTTTTCGTGTCACGTGACCACCCATTCCCCTCCTCCCCACCTTCCTGACGTCACAGGCATTCAGGCAATCAACGTGTAGAATGCGACTCACGTGACCAACCACATCACCTCCCCTGTTTTGGGTGTTGGTCTTTATTTGGACGTTGGTTTTTATTTGGGCGTTGGTCCTTTTTGGGCGTTGGTCTTTATTTGGGGCATTGGTCCTTTTTGGGCTTTGGTCTTTTTTTGGGTGTGGTCTTTTTTGTTGGGTTTTGACACCAGAGGGCGACACAGTTCGTTGTGCTGATGGTAAGGTAATCACGGGATGGCTGCCATGTTCAGGTGGCCTAAGGCTGAAATAAAATTAATTTTATAATCCTCTGATGTACCCCTGGTGCTGCTGCTTAGCACCAGCACCAGGGTGGCAGATTAGAGGGGTCCTGATGCTCTCAGCAAAATCCACTTAGGTGATTCTGTCTTACAAGTGAACACCTGTTGATTCGCTTAAATACCCCCCAAACGGCGTAGAGGTTTGTATACTGGCACACCTCGATTTTGATCACCTAATTACTAATTCACTATTGTTTCTCGGGTAACCAAATTTTTTCCAAGCTCTTTTACAGTTTTTTCTAAATAAAACGACTGCTATTTCAAGGTGTATTGTTTTGTTTTTTAATTTTCAACTAATGCCTACATTGTTTCAATTGACAGGTGTGCATCTGAGTAGGGACTAATGCTGTCTGAACTCTCATATAATTGCTTATAAATACAACTAGGTCACACAAAATGATGAAAGGGTCATATTCACTAAATTTTTAGCTTATTTTAAAGCTGGGCTGTTTGAAATTTGTTTTATTTTCATTTTTGCCTCTCTCACTGATTGCCTTTGCTCGCATGTAGGGTTGTTTTTTCTTCTCAGGTTTGAATCTGCTTGAAATGTTAAATAAAAATACAGATTTCACGTTTCTCAATGTTGCTGAGGCATACTTAACGCTCTCTCTCTATATAAATTTGCACAACTTTGGCTCACAGTGGTTAATAAACGCGTTGTTTGACTCCCCAACCTCGCGATATTCAGTCACCCACCCCCTCTCTCTCTCGCTTTCTCCCTACTCCTACATAACCAATACAAGTTTGCAAAATGTTGTTTAAAATTGTATTCTAAAAATTGTTTTCGCTCTCTCTCTCTCTCTCTCTCTCTCTCTCTCTCTCTCTCATACAGTATACAACTTTTCTGTTCACTTATGGTATTAGGATACGAGAGTGATATGCTTCGTACCCTTTATAGTGCAAAAAGTCTGTATTCGATTTAAGGCTATGGTCACAGGTGATGATTTAACATCACTCGGCACAAGTCGTTAAGTTCTCAAAGTCGCGCGCTTGTTGGTTTGTTTTACAGCTTGAATTACATAATTTTTACTTAATAAAGGCTGTACGTGGACTGTGCTTTCATTTAACGTCACTCTGCAATTCACGAGCTGATGACGTTCGCGTATGCGAGCATCGTGATTCCGTGGTAGCCACTTACGGCCACGTTGCTTCTCGGGCATGCTTTCTCAATGACGTGTCCTCGATGGCTTGTTTTTTCTGTTTAATTACACTGATTTTTACTTTTAAAGTTTTTTCATTGGGGGTGTATGTTCGTTTCACGGCCCTTTTACGATGTGTTGCCATGGGATAGATGTAGCGTCAGAGTGTGCTCAAACGTTGTGGTGGTGGTTGCTACGAGGCCACGGATGCTGGGGCATTGTTGCTCAGCGCGTTCGTTCATGGCTGCATTGTTCGCGTGTTTGTGTTTGTTAAAAACGCTGTGGCTTCAGCCAAAGATATATGTGAGATATGTTTTTCTGTACTTTGTTTGGGTTACCCTGTTGTTTCATCGTTTTGTTTTTTTGTTTTTTTATCCTAATTAAATTCTCGCCTGCTAACATATTTGCACACAGTCGATGTCAAAGTGTTCGCACAAAGCCTAATTTGCTTTCGACGAGTAGGCTAATTCAAGCTAAAAATCTACGTATCTGACAATTCAGGGTGTTTGAAATACGTTTGTTTGTGCTGCATTGACGTTTTCACATTACTTTCAGAGTTTGTTTTTTTTATCTAATTAAAATCTGTCGTATTTACAAACAAAAACGTACGTACTTGTTATCACACAATTCGGCCAGGCTAGGCTTAGCGTGTTCGCGAGGAGTACAGCACTGTTTGACACGCCGGTCAGGGTTCAAGCTATTCCAGGCTAAAATTCCTTGCATTTTCTAGCACAGGTATGTGATACCGTTTTGCTTATGATGCATTGGTGTTCCCCCCATTCGTTTTCGTGCTTTTTTCCCGACTAAATTAAAGCCTGTCCTATTTATAAAAGTGTACGTAACTTTTATCCCACAGGCAGTACGAAGCCTAGTGTATCCGAGCCGTGAACGGTGGCGACAACAGCTGTTTATTATTCCCTATAATTTTAACTGACCTGCTAAAAAATAAAATAAAATAAAATAAAACAAAAATCTGACTTTACTTTTAATGTATTTAGGCTCGTGCAAATGTTAAATTTTCTAAGTGTCATGTGGCCGGCAACAGAGAACTCGTCAGCCAAGGGCTAATGTAGCAGACGATGCAAGTAGAACGCGTCATATGACGAGAGCTACTACGAAAGCTGCCCACGAGAACAATGTGGTAAAGGACGAGAGGAGCACGAGAAGACGTCGAGAGAGGAGGAGAATGGCCGGTGAGCGACAGCCTAGCAGAGAAGGCCACAACCATTGGGAAAGCCTTCTTCAAGCCCGTCAACTTTTGGACGAGGAGGATTGGCAACAGTGTTTGGTGGCTGCAATTTTGCAGGCCCTCGCAGAGAGCGGCTACGAGCTTCCGATGGCGTATAGAGAGGCGAGTGAGAGAAACCAACGCGACGCCCCCGTCGCGAGCACGTCGACAGGTGCCGGAATCCCGTGCGGAGTATTGGAAGAGGACTATCAGCAGTAGCTATGGATCAATTACGGTAGGACTCTAATATTCCATACAGTTATTACTTGGGCTCCGTGCAACCCCGTCCATGGCATTACCGTGCTATTTCTGCATTTGAATGTCACAGGGATAAATTCATTAGTGGAATCCATTTCTCTGGAAACAAATGGACTCTCAGAAAATTTCTCCGTAGTGGGGGTGTTTCCAAGCGCACGCGGCACATTCTTACTGAACGGTTTAAGAGGGTTCATCGATAGCCATTTGGTGCCCTTCTCG
Organism: Rhysida immarginata; assembly: GCA_023313115.1. Classification (NCBI taxonomy): domain Eukaryota; kingdom Metazoa; phylum Arthropoda; class Chilopoda; order Scolopendromorpha; family Scolopendridae; genus Rhysida; species Rhysida immarginata. The sequence continues at coordinate 7,416 of JAHWFO010029089.1, read as the reverse complement.
ATTTATTAAAACTGTGAAAGACGGATGTTTAAAAAAAAAAATTATTTGCAATATTTTTTTGTTTGTGCGACAAGCTGAAGCAATTCCACGTGCTTAGTGGAGGAATCCATTCCTACTCTCAAGAGAGGGATGAGCTTAATGTGTTTTGTGCTTCGTCAGTTTTCTTACTGATTTGGCAGTCCATCTTTCTTTGTTGGACAGAGCCTGTTGACTTCAGTTATTATGCTTAATGCGTTTGTGCCTTAATAATGGCCTATGCTTACCTTAACCTGTGAGTACGACCATTGTGATTGTATCTCCGGTTTTGCTTTGCTTTAAAAGGCTTTTCGTCATCAGTAAAGGTGCAGGTTCCTCGAGTGAGCAAGGTCGTGACCTCAAGTGCAGGGTCATACAGCAGAGTGTTTTGTTGTGCTTATGTCACGTTATCTTGGTGCTTCTTATGTGCTTCATCGTGTTTACCTTGCTACAGCTGCACACCTTGTGAATTTGTGTGTGCCTTTCTGTCGCACTTACTTGAGTTTCCTGACCTTTTGAATTTCCTCGACACGAAGCTCTTTTCGACGTCAACCTGTGTGTTTGTAATAGTGTGTTGGCAAAGTGCAGTGAGCTATTCTTATTTGATTACGTGTGCCGTAAATCGCACGTTTATTTTTGTGGGCTACAGTGCGTCCTGAGAGTGTTTTCGACGTGCGTTCGTTGTGTGCTTCTGGCCGTGCCCACTTACGTCAAGGGCAGATGCTCATGGGTATCTTCTTGAGTTGGTGTGTTCCCGATTTTGCAGCTGTGAGGCAGCAGTTGTACCTCTCGACTTTCTCATCATACATAGAATCGACTAGCGTTTTGGGTTCCGATCTACGCCAGCCATCGCCAGACGTTCTACTCATCGCAGGGTATCCTTCACTTCACCAGCGTTTGAGTACAGCGATCTGCTAGCATCTTCCACACGTGCCATCATCAACTTCTCGCTACATCGAGGACCATCGTCCCCATCGCAGCATCGACTAGCGTCAAGGAGGATTTAGCAAGACATCCGTTCGACGTAGGCTCCACTTCAGCAATAGTTCCTGGGGTATGCTATGCCGTCGAGTTAACCTCGCCTCGACGCATATGAAGTAGCCGCTTCCAAAACTTCTCAGCTTTACACCTACGATCGACTGGAACTCTTGTACACAACTTCCCGCTATTCACCGGAACTTTGAACTATATCATATGAGTCTTGACAGTTTTAAATTCTGGCCAGTCATAACCGCAATTTAGAAACGAGGGCTTATCCACATCTGGCGCCGAAGCCGTCATCATTTGCGTTCTTGATTCTACAGGGCGTCTTCGACCTCCCAGATGGAATCAGCGAATTCTACTCAATCATAGACTTCCACTGCATAAGATTAATCACCGACCAAGACGAACTCTTAATTCTGTGTAATTCATCCTTATTACATATAGACTTACTTTTGATCAACCTATTTAATAAAAACCAATAAAAACTTTATTTATCAACCATTTTTTTTGTATGTTCTCTCTTTTCTGTCATTAAATCATTCACTCTGCTAACCGTCCACATGACACTAAGTTAATCTGCATTGCAAAATAAACGTTTAAGTGCAAACTCATTGTGAATCGATTCAAACAATGCCAGCGTGCAGCTGTGAACACTGAAGGTTGCTTTTAGCAACACACTGCTTTGTTGACTAAGAAGAGTTAATGTAATGATAGCCCCTTAATGTTAAAGAGAGATCGAATCCTTAATGTTTTAATGCTAATCTTAATTGTTTGTAAGCTTCCACAGCAATATTTTTTTAAGTAAACAAACAAGAAAGAGTGTCCAAATATTACTTTGTCATTTTAATTTATTTAATATACTCTGTATAAAGGTATTAAAAAGTGTGTAGCTCTAAAACGAAGTCACGAATGGATGATTTAAAAAAAAGCGACGTTAAATGAATGACTTTGAATGAATTTGGAAACTCTTTTTAGTTTGTTTACTTAAAAATTACGCTGTGGAAGCTTACAAACAATTATTGATAATTCTTTCTTTAATTCACTGTGCTGAGATGGTTTTTACCGCACCGAGATCCGATCTCTCTTTAAAGTCTCCTAAATAGACAGATAATAGCGAGTCTATCTATCCATCGGTGACCCCAATCTGACTAGATGCAGTTGCATTCGTTTTGGGCCTTGTTACTCTTTCGACTGAAATTTTGTTTTAATCATATTTTTTCGTGTCTCTTTAACATCAATTTACTGTTATTCTTTCGTTTCCGTCCACGTGAGTCTGTTTGAAAAAAGAAAATTGTCTTTCAAGGGTTCCTTTGTTAGCTGACAAGCCCTACCTCTTAGTGAGTTGTTGCTTTTATGTGAATTTAAGCTAAAATTGTGTGTTTAAAATTACAAATTTTCCTGTTTTTTCAACACTATCGAGGTTATACTGGCTTCTCGTTACTAATATATGTCTGAAATGATTTGCTGTGATCGTTTAAAAATGCAGCATTTCTCGTTGTTTCAATTCGATATGGTTAACCTTATCTTCATCTCTCTCTCTCTCTCTCTCTCTCTCTCTCTCTCTCTCTCTCTCTCAAGGTTTCTTGCTCCTTAAGCTTTTGTAAATACAAATGCTAAATGACATCTTTTCCTCGGGGTATTTGTCCACGCATACAATTATACAATGTTTATGCTACATTTCTGTTTCTCTTTTGACACAAGTCACACTTGCACGTATTTTTATTTATTTATTTATTTATTTATTTATTTATTTATTCTGTTTTCTGTACTGTTTTCTTACCATCATCGGGGTGCAGTTAGGGTGACGTGGGCTGAGACATTGTTCAAATACACGTTTCCCTATTAATGTTAGGGTTCGCACCGGTTAAGGCAACCATCAGCACCTCTTCTTTTAAGTTCCTCCGATTTTTTATGATGATTTCATTTACTCTCGGCGTTGGTGGACGTTCAAAATACGTTTATTACCGTTACGGTTCACCAGACGTTTGCGCGTGCATTCGTACTAACATTGTCTATACTTTTCGACAGCAGCAGCTGATTAAGTGATATTGTTAAAAGATTGCTCTCTTGAAATTATTTGACCAAAATTGTTAATTTTTCAATTTAACTATTCTTTTTTACCTTTGGTATGAAACATCGTTTTTTTTTTTTTCTTCTATGTTGTCGTTATTTTGACAGTATACGTACTGGTGTGAGCACTGGGTTCCTATTAAGAAATTTGTACGTTACTGATATCAGCTTCTTGGTCGCTGTGTTCAGTGTTTGGCATGAACAGAATTGCAGATCCCCTAATAACGGCGTTTTGCAGTAATCCGTGCTAAAAAATAGTCGTATCTGTTTGTTAGGGTACGTGAAATATGTTTCCTCATTTGTTTCATGGGTTATTCGGTTAATTAAACTAGGCCTCTTGGTAAATTTGTTGGTATATTGTTTCAGTCGACTACTGATAACCCTAAACCGTTGAATTAGAGAGTGGGTATCGCATATACTTTATAAACACTGTTTCTCACTACGTATGTTTAATTTTCCTCTACTCTCTGTGATTTCAGCGCTCTGATTGTTCAGTTTGTTGTTTGTATTTTAAATAATTTTATCTCGCTCACTCAATGTTCACTCTTTTAAAGGCGTAGAGGGATAGTGTATTAAGTATTCTCTGATAGTTTATTATAAGTATCATTCTATACACGCTTTAAGTTAAATTTAGGTTAAAATATCACTATGACATTTTACTGTTACTTGGTCGTGTGTCCTAGGCAGTCCAGTGGGTAGAACATCAGGTTATCATTCACTGGTTGAGTGATGGTTTCAGTTCGATTCTATGTGACTATAGGACCCACATTTTATTCAGTCAATCCCCGTTTTTAACCGGTTAGACACTTATTGTTAAGGTCAGAAATCGTTTTCCTTTTCCTTTTCAGGAGTTTTTTACAATTTTCGACGTCATTAAAAGTTGTTTACGACTTTAGGTTCCAGACTGACCTACGTTTGACAGGATGAAATATGTTTGTTTTTGGTTCATATGACTTGCCCCCTACTTTTAGTTTCACTGATTTATCATCCCCTTAAAGTTTTTCTTTTTCGAGAAACGAGTACGCAAGTTCAAGTATTACATAGGCCGCGAGGGAGGTCATGTAAGTCAGTAGCTGATACGATAAATGTTCGCGCTAAAAAGGCACCGCGTCTTTCAAACCGTGTACGTGAAATACGTTTGTTTGTTTGAGTTTCGTATTAGGTGAGTCATTAAGTCACATTGACCGTGTTAGGTGTGTCATTAATTCAGCAGTTGTTAAGTTAAGCGTACGTGCTAGCTACACTAAAAAGGTATTTGTGTTTTCTGTCAGAGTACATGAAATACGGTGCTTTGTATACCAGCGAGGTTTGACTATTAGTTTCACAGCTTTTTTATCTCATTAAATTGTTTCCTTCTCGATAAATATGCGTACGCAATGAATACCTCGTAACTTAAGTATAACATCGACCGCGTTTGATATCATCAAGTCGGCTATTGTTATGCTTATCGTACGTGTTAGCCTACCTAAAAAGCCAACGCGTTTTTCAAGCGTGGGTACATGAAATGCAGTACTTTGTACTCCATAGAAGTTCCCCTATTAGTTTCAAGGGTTTGGTTTTTTGTTTTTTTGTTTTTTTTGTTTTTTTTTTACCTCCTTGAACGATTTATTCTGGACAACTGAGTAGTCAAAAACTTCATCATGGTGACACGAGTTTATGACATTATTATTATAAATCTTATCTTGAACAGTCATTCCAACACTAAAGTTTTAAATTTGTTTGACACTTTCATTCTCCAATTTACCTTCAGTCACACAAATTCATTAATGGTGCGTGAACTACAATCATTCAACTCACACATACTAATATTAATTTTTGACGAACCGAATTTGGGGCTGATTCTGCACGCGTGCATATACTGAATTTTTCAGCCAAAATTTCATTCATTAAATCACAGCGTTCTAAAAAATTAAAGTTTCGCACGGATGGTCGGCTGGTTGGTTGGATGGTTGGTTGATTGGTTTGTTATCTAAAGTTTGAAAACATTACATGCAATTCGCTAAATTACGAAACACTGTCACACATTACTGTTATGTTGCTGCACGGTTGTAATTCTGCAACCAAGTGAGAATCTACTCACGACGGGTCGGTAGTATTCACTTGGCGCCAATCTCTCTAATCAGGCTGCGTTATGATGTAGTCAAGTGTACGTGTATGTGACAAAGTAAATATCTTCTTTTGACAGCCGGGAACAAACGTTTCCCAAAGTCAAACGGCTCAACATTTTTACACAACAGCATAGTTAAGGTTTAACATCCACTGTGTCAGAGATACAGTTGAAAAACACGTTTTCGTTCACAACACCAAACACTAGTGTATGGACAGTAAGAAATACGACAGGTTTTCATCTTATGGTACACTTCACAATTAAGCTCGAATTAAAAATACAAACAAAAAACAAAAAGGTCTTTTTAACGGGCCCGCAAAATACTAGCTTCTAAGGTCTACATCTTTAGTACAAACTATTCTTAGGGCCGTCATCATGGGCAATTTTCGCACAAACTCAGGTTTCATACGTTCAAATACGGGTGCAATTGTTCAGGCGTAGTGAAGGAGTGAAATGTGATACAGGAAATTTGAACATCCCCCAAATTTATCTAACTTTTATACGCTAAACTCGTTAGCAACAATTCAAATCTGACCATGGTCCAATTGGGATTAAGAGTTTTAATAGTTTAAAAGTTGCAATTTCAATCACTCATCCAAACACCAAACAAACAAATTCAACAGGCAACACTTTCATAGACAAATCAAAGTACTTTCGATAATCACGACGTTGTCCAAGTCATTTTTTTATCAGCTGTAAGGATTAGAACTCAACAGTCATAACTTATTTCTAAGGGATAAGACGCCAACATTTGACACACGGTGTAACAGCTCACGACGATAATAAAAAATAATCATAATATTCAACAACTCATCTGAACGCAGCGATAGTAACTATGTCACGGTATATAAGAGTTGTAGTGACTGGTAAAGAGACAGCGATACAAAGTGACCTGTGTGTGAAAACAGCGGTTCAGGTGTAATTCTGTGAAAACCAATACTAGCTGAAATGTAAGTCTGCGAATAAAATTTCTTGTCCGTGGCGAGACAGAGAAAATTTTCGCAAGAGTTTACAAAACCTATGTTGAATGTTGAATGATGCAAATCTCTTTTAGTAGAACCTTTAGTTCAAAATCATAACACACAGTTTTTGTGAATGTAGAATTTCTCCATAGACGGTTTTTGTGAGGGCAGAATTTCTCTGCAGACAGTTTTTGTAAAGGCGGAATGTCTCCATAGGCGGTTTTTGCGAATGCGGAATTTCCCCCAGACAGTTTTCAGAATGCGGAATTTCTCTACAGACCGTTTTTGCGAATGCGGAATACCGCTGCAGCCAGTTTTACGAACATAGAATCTCCCGGTAGACAGTTTTACGATTACGGTATCTCTCTGTAGACGCTTTAGTGATGTCGATATTTACCGTTAAGTCGTTTTATCTTACGTGAAATAACACCCAAATAAACTTGTCCCCATGCCACTTTTAATCCCCAGCCACAAATGATTTATTTCGAGGATAATTATCCATTTGTGCGGGGATTTTATTATCAATGGAATGCATTATTTTTAAAATTTCCTCATATCCGTTCATACAATGCAAGGCAATCAACAACAATAATATACATGCAGTAGAAAGTCGTAGCAAAGATCCTTTCTGTATGTGGGATGACAATCGCTCCATTATCTTTGTTAAAGAAATTTCAATGAGCAAAAGACTTCGAGATATTTAAGTTGATATCGGACAATAGCTTTTTTATTTACGTGTTTACGGGATGAGTGAGAGGCTCTAAACTGAAACATCAGGGGTTTTCAGAAATTGAGGTCTTTTCCATAATTTACCAACACACCAACTCTACAAGGAAGGTAATAAACGCCGCACTCAATTAATCACATGGGGTTATTCATCACAATTACCGATGGTGCAAACGTGAGAGGTTTCAGTGGACTTCGATGCATAAAGTACCAGAGTCACTGCGGTGTTGCGTGGTTGATCAGCCCAAGCGTACGACGATCACACTTACCCCGGGAGCTGGGCGGCGGTCCGGGGTCATGTCACAGGCTAGACCTACGAACCGGTTTCCCTCGAATGATGGAAACACGGCGGCCAGTTAACGGGCTTTTAAAAAAACCCCGTTAACTGAAGTCCGCCTTAGTGTTTCCAAACATTCGAGGTAGAAACCATTTCATAGGTCTGCCTGTGACACGACCCCGGCCCGCCGCCCAGCTCCCGGGTAGTTGTGGTCATCGTAGTTGTGGTCCACGGACAAGAAATTTTATTCGCAGACTTACATTTCAGCTAGTATT
>JAHWFO010029086.1:0-12875 GCA_023313115.1 Rhysida immarginata | reverse complement strand
AGACGCTTGAAGCAATCAATTTTTAGGGACAAACAACCATTTTTATATAATGTAAATTTAAATGTTAAAGATTCTTGAGCTATCTGGCGACCCATTCATATGGTGTGGGATAGAGAAAATAAATATGCCCCTTTACGTGATGGCCATAGTTTCATTGATGATGAAAAGAACCAGCGCCATTGTGTTCTTGTGGAGCAATGCTGACTATTAAGCATATTCTAACCCAGTGCCCTTTACACACTAAGTTACGACGCTCATTAGGGCTGAATCATGCCTTAGATTTTTTGTTGGGGAACAACCCCATAATTTTTAAAAAAGTGTTTCTTTTTTTAAAAATTATTCATGTTTTTAAATTCATATAGTCATCCTTTTATTGCTTTTGCATTGTATATATTTGATCATTAAGTATAGGTTTCATTTAGTGCCATTTACACACTAATCATATTCATCAGTTTTTTTTTTTTTAGGGGTCAACTCAGAAGAAAATAGATTTTAATCACCTATTTTATAGTCAGTTAGTGCCCTTTACACACTAATGACTTACACAGACCTATGCTAATATTTCTTATTACGGGCGAACCCTGGCGAAAAATTTCTGTTTTTAAATTTATTCATGATTTTAAAATCTCATAGTCATAGTTTTTATTGTTTGTCCATCTTTGTCACTCAAGTTTTTATAATTTTTTTTTTCATCTGATTTTTTAAAACTTTTGGCCCCTTAAACTGTGGGTTTTTAAACTTTCTGTCGGGCGCAAAATGGCCATAGCAGCCGACGCCCTAAAATTCCAATCAACCAACCAACCATCATTGATGATGATGCAACTATTTGTGAAAAAAATTTAAAATTTTTTAAGCAGGCATCCTTGGATATGGATGAAAAAATTTTACAGCCAGGAAAGCGATTCAGAGCCTTTTTGGATGATTCGATGAATTCTTTCTCTATCTTAAACCTAGCCCTTCCAAATGTGTCTTATCCGTACATATTATTTGCTGCTTCACGTCTTAAACCTAGAAAGAACATTTGACCTGATGGCGTGCATCCTATTGTAATCAAACGTTGTCTGCCTGTCCTTCTTCCTGATCTGGTTTATGTTTTTAATCTCTCGTTGAAGACTTTCTGTTTTCCGGATATTTAGAACTTACTTGAATCCGGTTTTTAAGATGGGAGATAAATCAGTTGATTCTAACCATAGGCCTATTTCTATTTTGTCTTGCTTGGGCAAGATTTTTGTATATACTATTTTATCTATTCTTAGGAGTTGGTTCTGTCCCTAATTTTTCTGAATCCCAACATGGTTTCATTCAGGGAAGATCTGTGGAATCTAATTACTTTTTTAAGCTATTTGAAACGATTTACTAATGGTAGAGTGTCAGGCAGATAAAATTTTTTTTGACGTTTCAAAAGCCTATGATAGTTTGAATTTCGACATTTTTATTACCAAATTAAATTTTTACGATATGTCATCAAGCTTCAGCAGTTGGATGATGAGTTTTTTTTTTATCGGGGAGACAGCATCTTATGAAATAATTTTATTTCTAATACCTTTTTCTGTCCAGGAAAAGGTATTCCCTAAGGCTCAGTATTGGGCCTGTTTCTTTTTAATCTTTACATTAATGATTTACCTGCATATGTCAGTCTTTACGGTTAAATTTCTTTTACATGCTGATATAAAAATTTTCTCACGCATTCAAGAGTCCTGGTGACTCTGAAGAGCTTCAAACTGCCATCAATTTGATTTCTGATTGGGTCTTAGTGAACCGTTTACGTGTTAACTCTGAGAAAACAGATTGTTTCTTTAACCCGAAGGATAAATTATTTTAATTACTTTAATAGTGACATTTTATCCAGGGTTTATTCTTGTTTGAATCTCGGAGTTGTTTTTGATAATAATTACTCTTTCGTAAATATGTAGCGATAATTAACAAAAGTTGTCTTCTCGGATGGGACTGATTTCTCGTATTTTTTCAGGCCAAGACTGTGGTGTTTCTGCTGTGTGGGTTTCTTTGTTTCGTGCCTTCTTATTGTCTTGTGTGCATTTTTATTGTGTGGTTTGGAATGTTTGTTCTTCATGTCATATTGAAAAATTGGAACTAGTACAACGACGTTTTGTATACCGACTTTTCCGTGGTCAATCTAATATTGATTATTCGTATACTGAGCGTTCGGAAGTTAAGCCCGTTGAATATAAAAAGCTGTATTAACTTTATATGTATTAAATGGTTATCTAAGCTGTTATGCGGGCTTGTTAATTCTCCATTCCTTATTGGGCAGGTTTCTTTTTTGGTACCAAAACGTCTTAGTCGGAATAATAATCTATTCTATTTTTCTGTTAGGGACTCTTCCCCTATCCAACGTTTATGTTGGTTATACCAAACTTTATTTAGGGAAGTGGACCTTTTTAATCCTTCTGGGTTGAATATCTAAATATGTTTTTGTTTGCGATTTGTTTTTATTTGTTTGGTCGGCATGCTCCTTTGTTGTTTTTTTTTCTCTGTTGGGCATGCCGGGATCTTTGTCCGAGTTTAATAAATAAATTATTAATAGGTAGCGGAAGAATGGAGCTACTTATTGGTTTCACAATGTCCGTCCGTCCGTTCCCTTCATAATTTCCGCATTTTTGAGGTAGAACGTTGAAATTCGTAATATATCTTACTATGGGCATGTGCACTATTTAGTTTGGTTTTGATTAGCCCACTGGATTCGGTGTTTCGGGGGTGGAAATTAGAGAGGACCATAAGGTTTACGTGTATTTATGCATATAAAGGAGTGAAATTCGGTATGCAGATTCCTCTAAGCAAGATCTCCATTATTGTGAGCCGGCCAGGTGGCCGAGAGGGCTAGGGCGTGCTTTCGAATCCCGCCGTGGGCATGGATGTTTGCGTTTGTGCCGGGCTGCGTATAGATATAACTTAGGCGCAAAACGACCTTAGTAGTCGACGCCAAAAATTCTATTCATCCAACCAGCCATTATTATGCCGTCATCCTGTCGTTCAACTTACGTGGCGGCAGCTATAATAGTAAGCGACAGTGATTTAATTCTTTTGCGTATTTGCATTTATTTCTGGCTATCTGTAAGTTTGGGCCAAATTTTCTCAATGGAGTCGGAAATTTGGGGGTGGTAGTTACTTGGTCTTTAGAACTATGGCAACACATGGCATATGATATATCAGTCGATCGAAAATGATGAAAAGAAAATAGAGCTCTTTTACACTTTCTAAATACTACCGTACCCTTCGAGAAAATCAGTTTTTCAATTTAAAAAGTTGGAGAGGGGAGTTAAAAAGTGAGATAAAAGGGTAAAAATGATGATCTCAGGGCTTCTGCAATTTTCCTCGTGAGGATTAATTTTTTGTTGTTATATGTTATTCCGCCAGGTGACCAGAGAATTTGGTCGCAGGTTGATTTATTCTCGATAACTTTATGGCTAAATCTAAGAAAAAGGCTAAACAAGGGATTTCTGGATTCTGCGATTTATATGATGCGAATATTTACGAAAAACAGTCGAAAATTCGGTGTACTGGTTAATGTGAGGTTTTCCATGCTTTATGCGTCAACGTTCCGAAACAGCAAATCTAGCACGTCGCGGAAAGTTGGAGTTGCCCAAATTGCGGGGACGTGTCTCCTGATTAAGCAATGGAAAGCAGCAATACGAGATAAGTAATTTGTCTCTGCCTTCCGGGCCTTCTCTATCTTTCTATATATATAAAGAAGGATGTTTGTTTGTTTGTGGGTTTGTTTCTTATGCAAATCTACAGTTTTATTCCGATCTTGATGAAATGTTGCATACTTGACCTTCAAACCATGAGGAAGGTCACTGTCTACGTCAGGTTTCGAAAAAAATAATTATTGATAAAAAATCGATATTCATGGTTATGGCAGGGCATATTAATGAGAAATATCTCATGACCAACAATGCAAGGCAAAGTATTTGCAACAATAGGTATTAACAACGGTGTCAACATTCAATGCACCTACAGTATGCAGGGATCAACAGTATATATCTGGGAGTTATAATTTAATTTTTTACTGTTTACCTACAAGTGTAATTATCCCGGGCAACGCCAGGTACCTCTGCTAGTTTTCCATAAATGTTAACAACCTTCAATTTGAGGTTTGGAATAACGCAGGAAATGTCAACTTTTATATATTCCTAAATGCGATTGAGAAGTTGGTAGATACCGTACGGGATTATATTAAATTGAACAGTGAAATTCAAAAACAAATACGAAGTTAACATAAAAATTGATAGATTATTAAAAATGTGCGTCCATCTGTCCGTCCGTCTGTCTGTTGGTGCTCTAGCTTTCGAACTCTTCCGAATTTTCGACTTCTGTTTTCGCCATTCGACAACTTAGGGAAATCGGAAGACTTGAGTTCGTTGGTGGAAAAAAATCGGTGAACTATATCCGGCTTAAAAGGTCAAAAATAGTATAGGGGACCACGTTTTTCACTATACAATTCCATGTATAATTGGCCTGTGCATTGCCAAATGTTGTTCTCCCTTTGGCATTGCATAGCTAAAGCAGAGAAAAGGCTTGTGAATTAAGTGAAGACACGTGATCGTCTTCCTTAATGGTCAATATCAGTCAAGACTGGTTCAAGGGTATGTAGTTTAGTGGTACCAATACGGTCCACTAGAAACTTTCAATGTTAACATATGGCATTATTATATCACACAGCTTGATATAACATGTCATGATTGAATATTAACGTAAACTTAATGATAGTCGAAATAGGTTCAAAGGTATGTGGTTTCATGGAACCAGTATGGTTCAGGGGAAACTTTCAAAGTTCAGATTTCGCATGTAATACATCAAACAACTTGGAATGATGTGTCATGCATGAATATAACGTAAAATTAATGATAGTCGAAATTGGTTCAAGGGCAGCTGGTTTAGTGGAACCATTATGGTTCATTAGAACGTTCTATGCTAAAATATGGTATGCAACATATCAAAAGACTTGGAATGATGTGTCGTGAATGAACATAATGTAAAATTATTTATTGAAAGTCGAAATTGGTTCAAAGGAACCTGGATTTAGTGGAACCGTTATGGTTCATTGGCATTTTCAATGCCAAGATATGTCACGTAATATATCAAACAACTTGGAATAATGTGTAGTGAATGAATATATCCTAAAATTAATGATAGTCGAAATTGATTCAAAGGCACCTGATTTCGAGGAACCATTATGGTTCATTGGAACTTTCAATGCTAAAATATGGCATGTAATATATCAAATACCTTGGAATGTGGTGTCATGAATGAATATATCGTAAAATTAATGATAGTCGAAATTGGTCCAAAGGCATGTAGTTTCCTGGAACCATTATGGTTCATTGGAACTGTCAGTGCTAAAATATGGCATGTAATATATTAAATAATTTCAAATGATGTCATGAATGAATATAAGGTAAAATTAATGATAATCGAAATTGGTTCCAAGGCAGCTGGTTTAGTGGAACTATTATGGTTCATTGCAACTTTTAATGCTAAAATATGGCATGTAATATATCAACAACATGAAATGATGTGTCATGAATGATTATAACGTCAAATTAATGATAGTCGAAATTCGTTGAAAGGAACCTGGATATAGAACCATTGTGTTCATTGGAACTTTCAATACAAAAATATGGCATGAAATATATCAAACTACTTGGAATGACATGCCATCAATGAATGTAACGTAAGATTAATGAGAGTCGAAATTGGTTCCATGATGCGTTTTTTAAAGATGCCATTATTGAACCATTGGAAACTTTCAATGCTAAGATATGGCATGTAATTACTTACGCCTTTTATTATCAAGAGTTAATTTGTGTTCTGCAAATTTTAACAATAGCTAGTAGCTAATCGTTCGCTTCTATAGTACATGGTTACGTAGAACGCTTCATCAATTAACGCTTATTTCATTAAACTGGAATGCTTCTACGTTAAAGGATTCTTATATGCTTTAATCTATAGAGAATTGCTACTTTCTGCATTAAACTTTTCAGATAGTTTTAATCACTTTGAACTATGCTTTTCCCTTAGAAGTATGCCTTGCTTAGCAACCAGAGGCTTCCTTACCAACCTCTTCTAATCTTAACAACTAAAGACTTCTTTAGAAACCAAATACTTTCCTTTTTATTCTCGAATGCCTTAAATCCTATCGGTCCTGGGCATTTCGGTTGCCTGACTTGTTAAGTATCGTATTATTTTCAAATGCGTCAAATAAAGAAACTCAAGCGGTTCGATCAATTGCTGGGATAGTTTGCCGTTAATTCAGAATCTCCATCCATTCTTGTGAATGCGATCCGTCCATTACTTGAAATTAACGGCTCATTATACACGAATCGAATCATAGAGAAAGCGGCCAAATTTAATTCTGAAACTAAAAAGAAGATAATTACTTCGATAAAGCAGGAAATGGCTCAGGTTCGTCACTAAGTAATTTGAAGGCCAGAACAAGTAATTTGAAGAACGAATACCCCTTAGTACTGATGATGTTCAATTAAGAACTCATTTCCATGAAATATTCCCACCGGAAGGTCTGGTCGTCAGGTAAAAGCTTAAAACTAGGTTCAGTACCTATTCACCATTTTTTGTAACTGTTAATAAAAACGTCTCGGATCGGTGTAACTGGCATGCCGGTGCTTTAGTTAGCCAATTTTTCGTCAAGCTACACCCTAACCAGATCTATGGTACAGAGAATACCTTACCTCAAGCAAATGATGACATTAATATTTTGTATCAAAACGTTAGAGGGTTAAGAATAAAAATTTTGCAAGCTCCTTAATCAAAACTCCCCTCCGTGGGCACTACCTTGACGTGGTGGAGGGGCTTGAGTGCCTCAGTGATGCTAAGGGCTATGCTGGATCGGGTCACCCATGCCAGACAGGCCTTAGCAGAGAGGCCAGACTTAAAGTGTCCGGTCGGTAGTGGACCCTCCCAAAGGGACCGGTGCTCGCAATGCAGGCATGTTTTTGACATGGCCTCCATTACGACCAGTACGTCCACCTGCGTGTTTGCCGTGCGCAGCGACTCTACTTCTAGGGAAAGGGGGATCCTGGTGGTTGAGTGAAGGCTTTCCAGAACAACACACCACTTTGGCCTCTGCTTCTCGGAAGGATGGGTGGTCTGGATGAGCGCGTCCAGATCAATCGGCTGGTCGTCGCTCTTTGGAGCTTCGGCCATAGGGTTAGGCGCTGCCTATATCATCCTTGTATCCCTGGTGCCAATGTGCATCCCCTTGTTGGGCTCGGTGGTGGGTGGGGAGCGAGGGAGATGAACATTTATCCTACTTAATATGGGTAAACAAAATAAGCAAATTAACCAGAGACAAAAGAACGATCGTGAAGAGAGATCGAGTCGAAGACCGCCAAAGAATCCGAAGTTTTTGGAGATGAAATTGGCAAGTGGGGAGTCGTTTAAGACCATCTCCCCATTTCTAATTTCAAAAGAACTCAAACGCCTCGTAGGGGACACGAAACATGTAAAAAGACTGTTTAATGGACATTTATTGATCGAGGTTGTTAAGGATAAACAAGCTACCACCCTTTTATCCTTAAAAACGTTTGCTGGGAAAGCCATTTCGGTTTCTCCCCACGCAACCTTAAATTACAAAAAAGGTGTTTTCACGTGCCAGGACCTGGAAGGAATGGGGGACGAGGAAATCATTGCCGAATTGGATGATCAATCTGTTGTTGACATTCGCCGGATCGCTCCAAGGAGGAATGGTGTTCCTCATCCTACGCATTCCTTCATTGTTACCTTTGAGGGATCAGTTTTGCCTGATACCATCTATATCGGCTATATCCACTGTCACGTGAGACCCTTTATCCCCAACCCGTTGCGATGCTTCCAATGTCAGAAGTACGGCCACACGAGAACAAACTGTCATTTTAATGCAGTTTGTTGCAAGTGCGGCCTGCCCGGACATGAGATGGAAGTTTGTTCAAACGAGTTCCGGTGTTGTAATTGTAAGGGAGCCCATTCTGCCCTTTCAAGAGACTGTCCTATTTGGCGGAAGGAAAAGAAAATCCAAGAGGTTCGCGTCCTTAGGGGTTTGTCTTTTCCAGAAGCACGTAGGCAGGTCGAACGGAATGAAGTCCGAAATTACGCTTCTGCAGTTAAGAGTCGTCCTTCTGTTATGACAGTTGGTACTATGACAGATATACGTATTGCGGATTTTTGTTGTGGAACTTCCACCCCCACAGAACCATCTGCTAACGTTAGTCGGACTTCGAATCCCATCATACAACCAGGAACTCCTCCAAAAACTTCGGAGAGAGAAGATGGGAAGAAGCGCTCGTCAGAGGCGTCACCTTCCTCTGACCCCTCCAAAAAGCGTGTAGTAGAGACTACACCAAATTCTCCAGTTTTGGGGGGAGGGCCAGACTTCCCTTTAAACGTACAGATATCTCCTATCGAGGAGATGGAGTTATCTCGGGAGTTTAATCCTACATCTTAAAACCTTCATCATGGCACTATTACAATGGAACCTTAATGGATTCTTTTGTCGCTTAGAAGACCTAAAGCTCTTGGTCAATAAGTTCTCCTTCTCCTTATTGGCTTTGCAAGAAACGTTCCTCTTGCCAACCCAGTCTCCTACCCTAAAAGGGTTTAATTTTATTAGGAAGGATTATACTTCGGGAAATAAAGCCTGTGGTGGTGTTGCCATCTTAGTCCAAAGATCCTTGCCTTTTACTACCATTAATTTAACATCGAATCTCCAGGCGGTAGCAGTTAGAGTGTTATTCAAAGACCTCTCACCTCTAACTGTTTGTTCACTGTATCTACCTCCGGATCAATATACGGACGAAACATCTTTGTCATCTCTACTGTGTGAACTTCCAAGCCCCTGTCTAATTCTGGGTGATTTTAACGCCCATAACCCCATTTGGGGGTCTATAAAGCTCTCTGAAAGAGGATATATGATAGAGAAAGTTTTGAATGCTTTTAACATCAATTTGTTAAACGATGGCTCTTCAACATTCCTCCACTCAGCCAACGGCTCGCGTCATGCATCGATCTATCTATATCCTCTTCATCTTTCACACCTAATTTAGCCTGGAGCGTATTCTCAGATTTACATGGTAGTGATCATTTCCCGATCAGTATTTCCCTGAGTTCTTCTACTTTTTCCAACCCTCTACCATGTTGGAAATTGGATAAAGCAGACTGGAAGGTCTTCCAATGCCATCTACAGTTTGAGAATAAAACACCCTTTACGTCTGTAGATGAGGCTGTAGAGGATTTCACTTCCCGCATCCTCTATGCGGCAGAACAATCCATTCCCAAGTGTAAATCCTCGTCCACGAAAATTCCAGTGCCATGGTGGAATGAAGAATGTGCCCGAGCGGTTCGAGAACGTAAGCGAGCTCTCCGCATTTTTACCGCACAACCCACTCTTGAGAATTTTATTACTTATAAGGAAAAAAGGGCCAGTTGTAAACTAATCATTTCCAATAATAAGAGACTCTGTTGGAGAGATTATATCTCCTCCATTAATAAAAACACTCCTCTTCAATCTGTATGGAACATGATTAGGAAAATAAATAGGAAAAGACTCCCGGATAAACTCCCTTCTCTCATTGAAAATGGTCATACATACTTTGACCCAAAGGAGGTAGCTAATATCCTCGGAAGGACATTTGCCGAGGTTTCACAGATAAAACATTACTCAGCCTCCTTTCAAAGACAAAAACGTATCGAAGAATCGCATGCCATAAATTTCAAATCCCGAAACCTCGAGAAATACAATCTCCCGTTTACTTTACGGGAACTGCATTATGCCCTTCGTTGCTCCAGTGATTCTGCGCCAGGCCCAGATGGAATCTTATATGCTTTCTTGAAGCATCTACCGAAGGAAGCTTATGCTCACCTTCTCTCGTTATTTAACTACGTTTGGTCATTAGGAGAGATCCCAACTTTGTGGAGACAAGCAATTGTTATTGCTATTCCAAAGCCAAATAAAGACCACTCTTGTCCGTCAAACTATCGACCAATAGCACTAACTAGCTGCATGTGCAAAGTCCTGGAAAGGATGGTCTCTGTCCGACTTATGTGGTATCTAGAAAAAAACCACCTGTTGTCCAGATTTCAGTGCGGTTTCCGCAAATCCCGCTCAACTGTTGATCACCTTCTTCGGTTGGAGCATGAGATTCATTTTGCACAGAGATATAAACAACATGTTGTAGGGGTGTTCTTCGATCTGGAAAAAGCCTATGATACAACTTGGAGGCATGGAATAGCAATACTTTTGCGGAAGTATGGCCTTATAGGACACCTTCCCTCTTTCCTGTGTAATTTCATGGCGAACAGAACATTCCGAGTTCGCGTTGGGTCAACGATCTCAGACCCTTTTACGCAGGATAATGGTGTCCCACAGGGAAGTGTGCTGAGTCCATTTCTTTTCCTCATTGCTATGAATGAGGCTTGTTCACAACTTCCATCCACTGTGAACTATTCCCTGTACGTTGACGATATTGCCATCTACTGTCGAGGGTCCTCAATGTTCTTTATTGAGCGTCAACTGCAACTGGCCGTCAACAAGCTTGTAACCTGGAGCAACGAAGTAGGATTTAAATTTTCACCCCAAAAAACAAGGGCCGTTCACTTTTGTTTTTTGAGAGGTCTCCATCCAGACCCGGACCTTACACTTTATGGATCCCCTATTTCAGTGGTGGACTCACATAAATTCTTGGGTCTAACATTTGATAGAAAATTATCATGGCTCCCACATATTCGTAATTTAAAAGCGAGATGCTTAAAAGCCATAAATGTTTTGCGCTCCATTTCCGCTACCAAATGGGGTGCGGATAGGAAGATGCTCCTTTTTTTATACGGCTCTCTAGTTAGATCTAAATTGGACTACGGAAGTATTGTGTATGCATCTGCTTCAAAAAGTACTTTGAAGCTGTTAGACCCCGTTCACAATCTAGGCATAAGAATTGCCATAGGAGCGTTCCGAACAAGTCCGGTAGAGAGCCTTTATGTAGATGCTTCTGAACCCCCGTTATGGTTAAGAAGAGCCAAACTCCTCCTGAAATATGCTCTTCGCATATATGGTGAAAGTCAGCACCCAGCTTTTGCCTGTCTATTTGGCAAACCTAGAATCCCTCCACATCACTCTTATAGAAGCATCAACAATTGGTTCCAGAATCTTCTGGTGAGCCTGAACCTCTCATTTCCGGCCATACATAGCCGAGAGGTCAGAGATGTCCCTCAGTGGATTCTTCCCCAACCAGATGTAAATTACAATTTATTCGGGGGGAAAAAATCAAATTTTTTGGAAGCCGAAATTAACGCACTTTTTAAGGTTTTTTTAGAAACCCTTCCTGATGGCTTCCACATATATACAGATGGGTCCAAATCAGAGGACGGGGTTGGCTGTGCTTTCCTTATAGATAACACTATATTCTCCTATCATTTGCCAAATGAGTTTTCCATCTTCTCAGCGGAATTGGTTGCGTTAGCCAAAGCGTTAGAGTTCTGTTTTCAATATCCAAATTCCAACATCTGGATATTCTCTGATTCTATGAGCGCTTTGCAATCGTTGGAATCTTTCAATTCTGAAAATCCGTTTGTCAAAAGAATCCAGGAATACCTTCATTTCCTGGACTCCCAAGGTACCAGAATTCATTTTGTCTGGATCCCTAGTCACATGGGTATCCAGCAAAATGAACGAGTCGATAAGGCGGCAAAACACGCTATTACACAGTTACCGATCTCTGAATTGCTGTCAATCCCCGAGCATTTATACCCGGTGATTTCCAAGAAACTCAAATCTTCTTGGCAGGAGTCTTGGCCTCTTAACCCAGCTAATAAACTTTTTGAAATCAAGCGTTCCATCACACCGTGGTCATTACCTTGTCTAACAAACAGGCGAGAAGATGTCGTTCTTACTCGGCTTAGGATTGGTCACAGCCGTCTTACTCACAAATATTTATTAAAAAAAGAACCAGCTCCATTGTGTTCTTGTGGAGCAATGCTAACTATTAAGCATATTCTTATTCAGTGCCCTTTACACACTAAATTACGACGCTCATTAGGGATGAATTATTCACTTGAGTTTTTGTTGGGGAATAACCCTATGATTTTTAAAAAAGTATTTTTGTTTTTAAAAATTATTCATGTTTTTAAATTCATATAGTCATCTTTTTATTGCTTTTGCATTATATATATTTGACCATCAAATATAGGTTTCATTTAGTGCCATTTACACACTAATCATATTCATCAGTTTTTATTAGGGGACATCTCATAAGAAAATAGATTTTAATCATATATTTTATAGTCAGTTAGTGCCATTTACACACTAATGATTTACTCAGAACCTATACAAATATTTGTTATTACGGGAGAACCCTGGAGGAAAATGTCGGTTTTTTAAATTTATTATGGTTTTTAAAATCTCAGTCATAATTTTTATTGTTTTTCCATCTTTGTCATTCACGTTTTTATGTTTTGTTTTTTGTTTTCTCCATCTGAATTTTTAAACTTTTGGCCCATAAACTGTGGGTTTTTAAACTTTCTGTCGGGCGCAAAATGGCCATAGTAGCCGACGCCCTAAAATTCCAACCAACCAACCAACCAACTTCTTCTTTTTCCAACCCTCTACCATGTTGGAAATTGAATAAAGCAGACTGGCAGGTCTTCCAACCGTCCATCTACAGTTTAAGAATAAAACATCCTTTCCATCCGTAGATGAGGCTGTAGAGAATTTCGCTTCCCGCATCCTCCGCGGCAGAACAATCCGTTCCTAAATTTAGATTCTCTTCCATGAAAATATCACTGCCATAGTGGAATGAAAAACGTAACAGAGCTCTCCGCATTTTTTCCGCACAACCCATTCTTGAGAATCTTATCACTTACAAGCAAAAAGG
>JAHWFO010029084.1:0-10354 GCA_023313115.1 Rhysida immarginata | reverse complement strand
ATAAAACTTATTCTACATGTTATTTTGGTAATATAATTAATTAATTATATTTGGAACATTAATCGATTACATATAATGAATTAATGTGATCATTAAATTGCTGGAAATGACGCACAGTACAGGATGAGTCAAAAGTCGCAGTACACCCTGTTTTTTCGAAAACCTTGCAAAGACTGAGAAATCTGAATATTCCAATAAGGTATGGGTGAGGTGGTCTCTCCTTTACGGCATGTACCGAACATGGCCGTCATCTTTAATTTTAAGTGAATTTTTTTGAATGGAATGGGGGTCGTGTGATATATCAAATAACATCTGCATTTTCCGACAATTCCATTCCTGTAAACAGATTTTCTTTGGAATTACAGGCTGGATCGTTCTCCATAAAGGAGAGTCATTTAATGTGTTCAACATGGTGCCCCTCTTGGTGAAGACACAGTTGAAGGCGCTGAAACCAATCGTCATGCACTCGCAGAATGATTTTTGAAGATATGCTGGCACAAGCTTCTTCAATGCGATGCTGGAGATGGTGTCTCTTTCTGATTTTCTCTGAGTATAAGAGTTGCTTTAAATGACTCCGCGTGTCGGCCTCGGTGGCTCAGCGGTTGCGTGGTCGCCTGTGATGCCCGAGTACGCGGGTTCGACCCCGATCGCGGACGACGAGGATTTTTCCAGGCGGAAAATCCTGAGATCATGCACTTCCTTCGGAAGATAAGTAAAGCCGTTGGTCCCGTGTAGTCGTTTGCCGGCTGCATGTTAAAGAATCCTTGCGAGGCAAAATTTGCGGCCCCTATAACGCCTTCCTGAAATGACCATGGCAGTTGAAAAGGACGTTAATACCAAACAAACCAAACCAAACCAAATGACCCCGCAGATAAAAGTCAAGTTGTGTGAGATCGGGTGATCTCGGTGGCAATTCCACAGCACCACGTTGACCAAAGCAATGACCAGGAAATTGAACATCTAAACACTGACGAACATCTGCGCCATTGTGTGATGGTTGATTCCACATTCTGCTGACAAACGTTGTGAGCTGCGTTGTCGGCTTCTCACGAAGGATGTCAAAACCACTGTTGAGGTTGTCTCTTCACTAGCACTTTTGGACTGCCACTCCGTGCCTTTACAACCACAGTACCAGTTTCTCTGAATTTCTTATTTAAGCATCTGATAGTGTTATGTGAAATTGGAGGTCTTTCTGGGTGCCGGTTGTTAAAATCTGCAGGTATGAGACGGATACCTCTTTCTCCAGACATCAAAATGACCTCAATTCTCCTGTATGTGGTCAAGTTCAGCTCGTTCCATTTAGATTTGGTGTCACCTGGATTTCGTCATCGTTCTTGTTTTTCAAGAAAGAAAAGCATCGGTGACACGAATGACGCCGATGACAAAACATGTGTCATCACAAAAAGTTCTTGAGAAGACGAGAGGGGCACTAGAGGAGAAGGAGATTCAAGGAAAAAAAACATGGCAGCACAAGCAAAGGGACGTGCAAGGTGTCCGAGCCGTTTTTCATGGAACGAATAAGAGAGACCGGAACGCTATCCACCGCCAAAGAGGAAAGGAAAACGCCGAGGGTCGACAAGGTTGTGGAAACTCGAAACGAGGCGAACACCGTTACGAGGGAGGAGGCGACGAGGAATCAGCGAGAGACGTCGGCGAGGCACGCGGCCGAGCAGCCGAGACAAATCTCCACAAGCGACACTTGGAGGTGGTCCATGAATGGAACGTCGAAATTGCACGAGCCATAGAATTGCTGCTACATTTGATAGAAGAGGAGAATTCAGCAAGCATCAGCGAAAGTCCGACGGACGAACTACCCATCACCTGCGGAGACACGCCGGCAGCAGATGGACGATTCCCATCGAACGCTGATAACGAATTCTCATACTCCCGGAGAATTTTTTTTCCCGTCTCTTTCAGCCTCTTTGGAGTCGAACCTCTGTCCTGCCAAGAACTATTTCAATGGTCCAAACAGTTGATGGTCGCAAGAGGGAGATAATCGGGCTGCACGTAGGATGTGGTAAGATGTCCCATTTGAGTTCCGTCAGTGTGTCCATAAGTTTGTCCATAGATGTATCCATAGGTCAGTGTGTCCATTTGAGTTCCGTAAGTGTTTCTCCTTTGTGCCGGCTTCAGGGACGTCTTCGAAAAGTCACTGGAAAAAAGAGCATATATGATTCGACGTTCTTTCAAAAAACCGACATAAATGACATCCTGAATGTCCCAGAAAACAGTCGCCATCACTTTCGTTGCTGACGGTGTCATCTTGAATTTTTTGGGTCGTGGACTATAGTGATGAATCCATGTTCGTTGGTAGTCAAAACATGCTTTAGGAAGATGTCACCTTCCCTGTTATATCACTGCAGCAGCATGGAACAGATTTTTGAACCTCGGACTGTTGCTTAGGAACAAAATTGGCACAGATCATGTTGAATTTCAGCTTATCATGGATGATGGACTCCACACCACCAGTGGTGATGTTCAGTATTGAAGTCAAATTTCGGACATAAATCTGCATGTTGTCCATTATCAGCTCATTTTTTCGTGCGATGATGCCATCTTTTTATAGCAGTTGCTGGCTTTGCCTTATGAGGTTCATTGCAGTGGTTTCTTACCCTCCTTCAAACTTTGGCACCAAGCAAAGGAGGATGATCGAGACAAGCAAGACTTGGTGAACGGTCTTTGAAGTCTCTCATGAATTTCAGATGCTTTCACACCTTCGTTGCGGAGAAACTTGATGATTATTCGTTCTTCCACTTTGTTCGGCACATTGCTGTCCGCCATTTTGTTCACAAACATTCGGTTAGAATGGCAACCGGATGAGTGGTGCTCCATTTGCATGCAGATAGTAGTTGCCATCCCAACAACGAAAGTTTAGATTTTTACAACAATGAAATTTGCAGAAAATATATCCAGGTCAATTTGAATGCCCCTCGTATAATAAACCTCAAATCCTCACCTGTTTTCTACTATTACGTCCAGAACGGTAATTTTCTGTCTTTTTCAATTCCATTAGAGAAGGCAAATTGTTAATCTCAGAGAGGAAGTTATCAATGCTATAATTTTTGCTGTTGAATTCCGCGAAGATATCTACATCTCTGTACCATATTTTTGGAAAAGACGTTAACGAGATGGGTGCTATATTTTCTAAATGTCCAATGAATAGCTTTTTTAGAAACGGACTGATACAGCAGCCACTTGGCAAGCAACAGTCATGTTATTAAAATTTTTGCTGAACTGAAAAATAATATTTTGGCAGCATAATTTGGCATTTAAAATTATTTCGCGTACTATTCCCTGAGTGTAATCATATCGGAGTAGGATTTCTTCTAACAGGTTTAGAGTTTCCACAATAGGTATGCTAGGCTATAGGGAAGTAATATTAAAGGAAACTAATATATTCCTATCTAGAATTTTTCTTTTTAAATTTTGTTAATTAATTCCTAACAGTTTTTGATAAAGTAGTGTCTATCAGTAAAGCCTGGGGATATTATCGTTTATTTAGTTATATATTTTATTTATTTTATTTATTTATTTCTTTATTTTTTAATTATTTGTTACTTTGTAACGTTGATCAGTTCTTCTACTATTATTTACT
Source organism: Rhysida immarginata (assembly GCA_023313115.1). NCBI lineage: Eukaryota > Metazoa > Arthropoda > Chilopoda > Scolopendromorpha > Scolopendridae > Rhysida > Rhysida immarginata. Next base: position 6,759 of record JAHWFO010029084.1, on the reverse strand, counting down.
TTTTCTTTTTTTTTTATTTGTTATGGCCTTACTTTTATCAATCTTTACAGCACCATGTGGTCCCACATTAAATTCTTTCCCCAAACTGTTCGTTATCAGATATGTTTGTTAGCAAACAATGTATTCAGAAAGTTCCACGATTGCAATCCGTAAAACTGTACAAATCGCGCCATTGCTAAAAATGGAATCACCCAGCAACGAACATGGGCAACATACATAAGAAATTTCATTCACTTTGGACGAATTCTGCTTCTAGGCATTCACTCAACACTTCTTACAGACAAGGCCTCGGCATGGAAGACTTTAATGTCATACAGTAGGCAGCAAGGCCAACAATATATACAGGCCAGGGTAGTCAACATAAATGATGAATTTCGACTTACATGGCCTGTATTTTTAATTGGCCTTGCTGCTTACTGTATGGTGTCAGAATCTTCGGTGTGGAGGCCTTGTGTTTAGAAGGTGTTAGTTCATTCGCATTAACTGTGTTTATATACTGTTTGCGATCCTCTGAGTCCAGGATTGTTGGATAGCGTAAAGTGGTGGCTTTTTACACGACAGTCTATCATGGTGCAGGGTCTTTTGACGTGTAGGCAGTATGTGAACGTCACTGGGAGTCATGCAGTTTGTCTCAAACGTTCTACTCAGATGAGTATAGGGGATGGTGATAGGAGAGGATCAGACTACTGAGGCATTGCTTGGTTTTCTGAGCTTATCTGTAAAGGGAGTAAAACACGAATCCAGGCCCTCACCAGAAAATGAAACCACCACTCGTAGATTTACGGAGCGATCAGACCTGCGCCTTAACGTTATCAGTCACTGAGCCAGTACTACATAATTGTTTTATATACAAAACTGTTTAAATCGCTGTTATGGCAGAATTTAAGTTTATACTTCTATATGTAAAAAAATTCCACTAGAAGCATATGTGTTTAAGATGGTTTATATTGTTGTATTCGTCAATATGTCTCGATCTATATCAGGTATCAGAAACCTGCAAAAATGGTCCACTAAAGAAAGATAAATTTGACATTCATAATTCTGCTGAGTAGCTGTGTCACGACTTTTTGCTATGCCGGGCTTAGGTCAACGAACTTTTTCCTCACCCACACAGAGTTATGCATAGATCGTGTACAGATAAAGGAGGAAGCAAAATTATATATCATAATTTAAAATTTAATTTTATAATTAAGTGATTAGCTGTAAATGCAGTTATGAATGAATCGTGATCAGGATTTACTCAAATGGATAACAACTATCTTCTGGCCTGCTGAGGGCTGCACAATAAGTATATGTTGATCCACAGCAGCTCGATGCAGGTACTGATACTTCTCTCTCGGAAGAAGTATGCTTCGTGTCTCTTCACCGTCGTAGAGGAAAACGGCGAGCGAATCGGGTTTTGGGGCATGGAACCATAGGCTGTGAGAAGAACAAATAGAAAAGATTTGTAAGCACTTTTAATTGCTTCCAATTAACGTTAAGTAAATAGTCCTCGTCGGATGTCCGAGCTAATTTCAATAATGGCTATGAAACTTTCAGTTTCTTTTCAGCTGGTATAATGACTCCCTTATTATTTTAACATTTGCAACTGGCTTCTCCAACCATTTTCTACAAACCTTATCCTCCTTCATAGCTTTTTTAATTCATTCCACCCATGAATTGGCCTCAATTCCCATGGCTAGGCAGCTTGTTCCCTCCTTGCCCGTGGTTCCTAACTCTTCCATGTTGTTTTTCTTACTACCCTGTTGATTTTCTTATTCGGCCTATCTTCTCGCACCTCACCCTCTCAAACGTCTTCCATTTACATCGTTTCCTGGAGTCTGCTTGTGGCTGGGTCCTGTGTTGAAATATAAACACAAAAAAAAAAATTGGTGGTTAGCAAAGTTTTTAGCAATGGAAGCTTGCTGGTTTTTTGGATGGTGTCTGTGTCGTCACGAGCCTGTGCTCCCAACACCTCCTCCTCTTTCTGTCACAGCTGTTTGCTATGCTAGGCTTAGGTCAGTGAACTTTACCTTCACCCATCCAGAGTTAGGCATAGATCGTGTACAGAGAAAGGAGGAAGCGAAAAATGTATATCATAATTTAACATTTAATTGGATACTTAAGTGATAAGCTCTAAATACAGTTATGAATGAATCGTGATAAGGAATTTGTCACATGGATATAAACTATCTTCTGGCCCGCTCAGGGCTGCACAATTGGAAACTTTTGAAGGAAGTGGAGTACACAGCAGCTCGATCAAGGTACTGGAACGGCAGTCTCCATCACCGTCATAGAGGAAAACGGGGACCCACACGGGTTTTGGATCACGGAAACATACGCTGTGGGAAGAACAAATAGAAAGGATTAGTTAGCACTTTTGATTGCTTACAATTAATGTTAAGTAGATAGTCCTCGCGTGAAGTCCAAGCTAAATTCACTAATGTTCTATCTCCGGCTAGAATACATAAATTAAAGTTATACTAAGGCAAATATAAAGCTTCTTTTCAATTCTTTTATATTTGACAGGTAATCGGATTACCCAGCGCAATGTTAGAAGAAGCCAAGCATGACTCACTGCGAGAGCTCTGCGCGTGGTCGCGACTTGCTAATTGATGAGATCTGGTCGTTGACACTGGATTGGATTCCAGCCTAGAAAATGAAGACGGGGATTCTCCGTTGAGGCCTTGGTCCTGGCTGCAGCCTTGGTCCTCGTTATAGCCCTTGGTTAGGACTGTTCTGTGTTCCTGGGTTAGCTATCCGGTTGTTGCCCTCCATCTCCCTTCGAATGTCTCCAATTCGGCTTGGTTGTCCTCCAATCGTTCTGGGACTCCAGGCAGGGGAGCACAATTGGCAAAGATAAGTCGGAGCTCGTCTCGGATTCGAGCTGGGGTGTCAGTCCAGGGTCACGAGAGATGGTCACACTCTCGGATTCTACTTCTGAATCGTCAGTTAAATAAACAGAACAGTTATTTTGCACAATATCATTAAGTTCACTCTTTTGTATGTTTGGACTCAGGGGCGATATCACTGGTAACATGTCTTCCGTAGCACTCTGGCTTGGATCTACTTGGATAGCTGTGTTTTAACAGTCTTTTGATAACACTTTTTCCAACATCGCTTGCTGGACATATCTTGCTTACTATAAGTGGACGTGTTTTTGATGCTCCTTTAACCTTCCCGTATCTTGAGAGGAATTTATGCGTGTGTCTTCGGCCTTCCGTCTTCTTCGGTAAATTCGGAATCGGCGCCTTTCTTTTGCATTAATTCGATCTTAATAAACACTTTCTCAATGGACTCTCTCCTTATGATATGTTTGCCTCCCCTTTTTATTCGCCCCGCTAATGAGCTTATTACTCATTCGATTATGCAGGGCGAATGGGAGGCCACCAGCTCTTTTCTCGAACCTTCGGGCCCGACTAAAAAGCTGTGTAGAAGGAGGGTTGCTGTTGGTATTTTTTCCACCAACCTTGTTCCTGACTCCGCTCTTTGCCCCTTGACTCGCGCCTGGTCATCTAATCATCTCTCTTGCTCATGGATCTACTACTCCTAAAGAAATGATCCGACAAGCTGGAGAATATCTATCATCATTCATTGATATAACTTCTCATTACAGCGATTTTTAACAAAAACTGTCCTTTACATTTCTTTTGAACTGACAAATTTCAAAATAAAAAAATTAATCAATAATATATCTGATATAAAGAAATGTTGAGTAGGTAGTGCCTAAGATAATGAAATGACATATGTTTATGAATTATATGGTATCCAGTAATAATATAGGATTTTATTAATATCTAACTTGTAAGTGAAATTTATTTTCAGATTATAATTTTTAATTTAAATACCTACATTATCATTGTGATGTTTAATTATCCACAATTAAAATGTATATTGTGTGAATCATGTTTTAATAATATACTACAATTGAATTTTCATTTAAAATTGTTTATTCATCTACTTTATTAGCGTCTGCAGAACCTCAGGGAAAATCCACCAAAACTGGGACAATTTTGGAATCTACTAATTTCACAACTGCTGGTTTATCATCAACACAAAAGCTCACTTCTTTAATGACAAGATCAAGTACTAATTCACCGAATGACGAAGACAGTTTCATAACATCCACGACATCTGCAGGTGATGATAACATATTTAGCGCATCAGCAAATAAAAGTAAGCATTCCATAGTATTTTACTTTTTGTACAATAACAGGTGAAATTTCAAAGAATTACACAACTGAAAGGCCATTTGAAACTGCAAATAATAAAAAATAATCAAGATATATATCTAAGAAAAAAATTATTCTACATGCTATTTTGGTAATATAATTAATTAATTAAATTTGGAACATGAATCGATTACATATAATGAATTAATGTGATCATTAAATTGCTGTAAATGACGCATACTACACGGTGAGTCAAAAGTCGCAGTACACCCTGTTTTTTCGAAAACCTTGCAAAAACTGAGAAATCTGAATATTCCAATAAGGTATGGGTGAGGTGGTCTATCCTTTACGGCATGTACCGAACATGGCCGTCATCTTTAATTTTAAGTCAATTTTGTTGAATGGAATGGGGGGTCGTGTGATATAGCAAATAACATCAGAATTTTCTGACAATTCCATTCCTGTAAACAGATTTGAAGTAGAAGTTATGGTTCAAAAATTACAACAAATTTTCTTTGGAATTACAGGCTGGGTCGTTCTCCATAAAGGACAGTCATTTAATGTGTTCAACATGGTGCCCCTCTTGGTGAAGACACAGTTGAAGGCGCTGAAACCAATCGTCATGCACTCGCAAGATGATTTTTGCAGAAATGCTGGCACACGCTTCTTCAATGCGTTGCTGGAGATGGTGTCTGTTTCTGAAATTCTCTGCGTATACGAGTTGCTTTAAATGACCCCGCGTGTCAGCCTCGGTGGCTCAGCGGTTGCGTGGTCGCTTATGATGCCCGAGTACGCGGGTTCGACCCCGACCGAGCAAGACGAGGATTTTTTCAGGCGGAAAATCCTGAGATCACGCACTTCCTTCGGAAGAGAAGTAAAGCCGTTGGTCCCGTATAGTCGTTTGTCGGCTGCATGTTAAAGAACCCTTGCGAGGCAAAATTTGCGGCCCCTATAACGCCTTCCTGAAATGACTATGGCAGTTGAAAAGGACGTTAATACCAAACAAACCAAACCAAACCAAATGACCACGCAGATAAAAGTCAAGTTGTGTGAGATCAGGTGATCTCGGTGGCAATTCCACAGCACCACGTTGACCAAATCAATGACCAGGAAATTGAACATCTAAACACTGACGAACATCTGCGCCATTGTGTGATGGCTGATTCCACATTCTGCTGACAAACGTTGTGAGCTGCGTTGTCGGCTTCTCACGAAGGATGTCAAAACCACTGTTGAGGTTGTCTCTTCACTAGCACTTATTGGACTGCCACTCCGTGCCTTTACAACCACATTACCAGTTTCTCTGAATTTCTTATTTAAGCATCTGATAGTGTTGTGTGAAATTGGAGGTCTTTCTGGGTGCCGGTTGTTAAAATCTGCAGCTATGAGACGGATACCTCTTTCTCCAGACATCAAAATGACCTCAATTCTCCTGTATGTGGTCAAGTTCAGCTCGTTCCATTTAGATTTGGTGTCACCTGGAAGAGGAGAATTCAGCAAGCATCAGCGAAAGTCCGACGGACGAACTACCCATCACCTGCGGAGACACGCCGGCAGCAGATGGACGATTCCCATCGAACGCTGATAACGAATTCTCATACTCCCGGAGAATTTTTTTTCCCGTCTCTTTCAGCTTCTTTGGAGTCGAACCTCTGTTCTGCCAAGAACTATTTCAATGGTCCAAACAGTTGATGGTCGCAAGAGGGAGAGAATCGGGCTGCACATAGGATGTGGTAAGATGTCCCGTTTGAGTTCCGTCAGTGTGTCCATAGGTTTGTCCATAGATGTATCCATAGGTCCGTGTGTCCATTTGAGTTCCGTAAGTGTTTCTCCTTTGTGCCGGCTTCAGGGACGTCTTCGAAAAGTCACTGGAAAAGAGAGCATATATGATTCGACGTTCTTTCAAAAAACCGACATAAATGACATCCTGAATGTCCCAGATAACAGTCGCCATCACTTTCGTTGCTGACGGTGTCATCTTGAATTTTTTGGGTCGTGGACTATAGTGATGAATCCATGTTCTTTGGTAGTCAAAACATGCTTTAGGAAGATGTCACCTTCCCTGTTATATCACTGCAGCAGCATGGAACAGATTTTTGAACCTCGGTCTGTTGCTTAGGAACAAAATTGGCACAGATTATGTTGAATTTCAGCTTATCATGGATGATGGACTCCCCACCACCAGTGGTGATGTTCAGTATTGAAGACAAATTTCGGACATGAATCTGCATGTTGTCCATTATCAGCTCATTTTTTCGTGCGATGATGCCATCTTTTTATAGCAGTTGCTGGCTTTGCCTTATGAGGTTCATTGAAGTGGTTTTTTACCCTCCTTCAAACTTTGGCACCAAGCAAAGGAGGATGATCGAGACAAGCAAGACTTGGTGAACGGTCTTTGAAGTCTCTCATGAATTTCAGATGCTTTCACACCTTCGTTGCGGAGAAACTTAATGATTATTCGTTCTTCCACTTTGTTCGGCGCATTGCTGTCCGCCATTTTGTTCACAAACATTCGGTTAGCATGGCAACCGGATGAGTGGTGCTCCATTTGCATGCAGATAGTAGTTGCCATCCCAACAACGAAAGTTTAGATTTTTACAACAAACAA
>JAHWFO010029083.1:0-23567 GCA_023313115.1 Rhysida immarginata | reverse complement strand
TACCTGAAGAATTGAATTAAATTGAACTTAATCCTTTAACAGATTTATAAATGGAATTATTCTTCTGGTAACATTTCTTATCAGGATCCGTGTAGTGAATTTTTATTTTCTCGTTTATGCTGTGGTGAGGTAACAAACTCTGCCATCTTAATCTTGAAACACGGCAATTCAAAGGGTTTATCAACCGAGAAGGCGTAGGCTAATCAAAAGAAAGAGACAAGTACGAAACATAGATTAGTTCAAACACTACAGGCTTTAAACGTGCACTCCACATAATATTCAGACAGTACGTAGTGATATTTAGAGCTAGTACAATACTTGATCTAAGCAATCTGCCAGATGTCGTGCACGACATCACGAACAGGCACCTGTCCGCAATGTTGGCTTGGTTCATTGTTCAAGTTTCCTGTTAGTGTCATGTGCATCCGCCAAGCACTAGCGACGTGACAGTCCAAATAAGATGGTGGCTATCATTTCATCATCCAGTGCTTTTGAGCCGGTGGAGTGTTATGAATTTTCTTTGTGCAAAAGGACTGAAACCAGTCGATATCCATAAGGAAATTGTATTGGTGTACGGATGTTATATGATGCAGCTCCAAACAGTACAATGTTCACTGTTCATGCTGAAGATGAACTACTTGGTATCTAAAATACACATCAGGTATTTCAAATTTTCTCCTTGTGCATTATAGGTTTTCCCTTTTTGATTACAAATGTATTGTATAAATTCCACACTAAACAGTGAAAAAGAGAAGAAAAATGAGCTTAACATAAATTTTTCGTAATTAATTAAAGTATTTAAGTAATTACTGTTAAAATTTTGCATTATTCATTAATTTTTTAAATTATAATTCTACTTCATTTAGATCCATAAACCATCAATATGTTCTCGCCGTATTTCTTGTTGATAAATGCAATTGTTCATACAGTTTTGGCATCAACTGAAATCACGTTATATGCCAAAAAAGGACGTGGTATTGCTTCAGATTACAATAAGACATTACAAACAACTAGTCTGGTTTCATGTGCAAGTAAATGTACCTGCCAGAAAGGATGCAAAAGCTTTAGCTACTCTGAAACGGTAAGTATGTCTTTAAAATTAAAAGGTTAAGACAGTATTGTGAAAAGTCATATACTGAAAATTTTGATACCAGTGTTTGATCTAGCTTTACAGAGAAGTAGCATTTTTCTGTTTCCAAAATCCTTTGAGTTTCAGCTCTTACGAATATTTAATGTTCTAATAATTATAAGATATAAAATATATTCCTTTTAACAATACAATTGGGATGCGAAAATATCCATCTGGAAATATAAAATACCCCGCTTTTCTGATACCATGGTGAATAAGTTGTCTAATTGTGGTCAAACTTTTTCTGTAATTGGCCATTGACTAAATATATAGTCCAATAAACCACTAAAACTGGTAGCTGAGTATTTTTGCATCTCTTTTTCATTGAAAGTGAATGAGATTTTGTAACATTTTTTTTATTTTTAGATTACTGGTTGTAATTGCTACGTGTATGACAAAAAGTCACCAACTCTAGAAGACAAAGAAAATTTTAATTTCTATGTAAGTTGTTTGCTTGGGGTTGAAGTACACTTCACGACTATGAAATTGTCCCATTCAGAAGTTCAGTATAAGATCTAAGGAGTTAGAGAGGCAGAATATATGCTATATATCTAACTTTTCAGATGATGATAAAGGATTGTCGGGCCCGAGAAGAGACAAAAACGTCCTACTGATAAATGAAGTAGAAAAGGCTTTTAGAAATTTCTGAAATATCCATCGCATGTTTATCAATCATCCCGAATATACCAGGGTGTCCATAAAAGGTCTGACGCATTTTATCTTTGTATTACCAAAAAAAACTAATAAAGATAAACAAAAACGGATTCCGATATATGAAACGGTAACTGAAAAAGTTTTATTGTGTTTCACAATTTTGCCGCTAGAGTGCGGGAACTGAAATGAATCACGGTTGCTATTAACAAGGTGGATGTTGATATGCTCAAAAGAACATGGCAAGAAATTGATTATCGGCTGGATATCCTCCGTGTGACCCAAGGAGCACACGTTGAGATCTACTAACTTGGTTTAATAAAACTTTTTCAATTACAGTTTCATATATTGAGATCCGTTCCTGTTTATCTTTATTAATTTTTTCGTAATACACAGATAAAATGTGTCAGACCTTTTATGGAGACCCTGTATTTGGCAAGGAATAATTTTTCGCTCTTTCAAATAAAAATTGAGCACAGGGTGGTTAGACTTTGAAAAAAGCTGACGTTTCGCATATAGGCTATCTTTTATCGAACGAAAGCGGATAATATAAAATTGTCCTGAAGTGATAATAAGAGGTTTTAGATGAAGACTTGTATATAGTCAGCATAAAGGGGAGAAAGAAAGTATTGGCTAAGGAGAACGGAAGTGACCCAATGGAAAGTCTGGAGATGAAACGTGATGGGAAGATAAGGGAACCAATGGAAAGTCAATAGAAGACGTGATGGGATAGGACAAGATAAGGACCAATGGGAGATGATAAAAGGGCAGTGAGACAAATGCAATAAATTAAGACGTCAGAATCTAAGTGACAGAAATAATAAAAGAAAATAGGAACGAGAAAGTCGAACCCGCATATAAGAGCTCCAGATAGTAAAACGCTCTGCTTATAAGAGAAAATTTGCTCTTACAAGCAGGTTCGACTGCAATTAAAAAATAATAGGCCGAACAATAAAAATGAAGACAAAAAAGGAAAGATATTGAAAGAATATTAGAAAAAATTTTGAAAAGTTAAATATTAATGAAGCTGAACATTAAGAAAGAATAAGAAAAAAATGAAGAATCTGATAAGAAATATATGCGGAGTTGGGAGGGGGGGGGGGGGGCTCCTGGAAGAAAGGGAAAGACTAGGGCACAGAAAGTAAATATGAAAAGGCCTGCGACAAATCAGGAAATAGCTGGAGTGGAAGGAGTATATGGAATAGCTAATGAAGGGATGGTGCCTTTGCGAAGGTTAATGCCATTTGGGGTGTACGAATTGGATTTCTAAATGAAATAAGATTCGAATTGCTTTCATTCTTATTTGTTATGGAAGTTGTTACGAAGAATATAAAGACTAACGGCCTGTAAGGAGTGTCGAGGGGCATTAAAGTGTTTATGGACAGAGGTCAGCATTGTTAAAGACTTACAAATTTCTGCATGGCGAATCTGGTACTTACGATATTACCAGATTCTCCAAGATACAGCTTCTGACAAACTTTGCAACGTAAGAGATATATTAAGTTGTGAGAAAAGCAGGTCAGGTTCTGCTTAATCTTCAAGGTAAAGGAGGAAGCATTGTTGGAAATGGAGATGGCATACTTAAGGAAACGGCAAATGCCACACAGTTTTTCATAGCAAAGAAAACAACCCTTAGTAGAAGCGCATAGTTTAGTAACAGCGGCATGGACCAGAATATCTTTAAAATTAGATGTACGTTTAAAAGAAACTTTTGGTGGTCCTGGTAAAATAGAATGGAGGGGAGGAAAGTCGTCAATAATATGTTGTTTGTTCTTAGGACGTTTTTAATACGGAAGAATTAGCGTAGGTGTTGCCATGGCTGGAGAAGTTTTGGAATTATTATTATTAGCACGGGGATCACGATGTTTATAAATAGAAGCGCGTATGGCAGATTTAGGATAACATCTTTTTTTACTGGAGCGGGTAAGGGCGTTAGCATGGAAATCCTTGTCGGATTGATTAATGCAGATTCTATGGATGCAAGTTAATTGACTTAGAGGGATGTATCCTTGCCATGGCATGGGTGGTAGCGTTCATAGTGTTTAATGGTGCTGGTCGGTCGGGTTTTTATAACGATTATTGGACAATTGAGGGCGGTGATAGAGACATACAAAAAAGGAACCTTGGTGGTAGAATAGTTGTTAGAAAACTTGGAGGGGTGGATGAATTTAGAGTGGAAGATAAAAGAAATGAGCGAGTCTTCATCATGTGGCCAAAAAAGATCGATTTACCGCAGCCAGATCAACGGTAAATCTTAATATACAGAGTGCATTCACAAAATTTCAAGACTGGTCTCAGAACAAAAAATTTATAAAACATTATTGTACAGCGAACTAAAAGCTTCGAAAAATGAGCCTTGGACATCAACACAACGCTGCCTGCGTTTTTTTCCATTGTTCATAGGCTCCCTGGAACTCTTCCCACGGAAGCCTGCCAAGGGACCACGTCGAAGCTGCCTGGACCGCTGGAATCCTGTCGAATCGCTTCCCTTAATTCGGGGGAACAGAAAGAAGTCGCGTCGCTGGGAGCTAGGTCGGGGCTGTAGGGTGGCTGAGGCAGTGTTGCCACGTTGAACTTGGCCAAAACTTGGGCGGCGAGCGACGTATGAGAGGGCGCATTGCCGTGGTGAAGAACCCAATCGTCATGGCATGTAATATATCAAACGACTTGGATTGACTTCTCATGAATGAATATAACGTAATATTAATGATAGTCGAAATTGGTTTCAAGGAACCTGGTTTAGTGAAACCATTATGGTTCATTGGAACTTTCAATCTCCTGGCGGACGCGGCGGACTCGATCCTTTAAACGCCGGAGCACTCCTGCATTTTCGACCCTCCGAGTTTTCGACGGGGGTCACTGACACACACTCACACCATTAGCGATCTGCTCACTCCAGCGTCTCGGAAGCAACTGCTGCTGATGCTATCGGTTAGCTGACAACCCCCACTACTTCACCCTGTCGGTGGAACCGGTCTGCACGCCCTCCCCTACTCAGGAAATAACTTTGTGAACGCACCCTGTATAAAGTGCTTTGTCAGTCTGTCATATCATGCAAATCCGGACTTTTCATTGGCAAGTGAAACAACTGACGCAACAAAGTAAATGATGCGACAAAAGTAAACAATTAATAATCTCCTTTCTTTTTAACAATATAACACAGTGTTAATTGAGATTAATTAAGCTGCTTTATCACGCAATTTCCCTAAAATTTTTGGAGTTTTAATTGGCTGTTCAGACCAGTAAGTCGTTATCTACTTCAATTCTACGTGTGGATGATTCGAAAAACAGCTCAATAATTGTTTGATGCATTTAATAACTACCGCCCCTGCTGAGTTATCTTTAAAAACTCTCTGTGATCTATGAGCTTGTCTACAAAAAGATAATATTAATTAACATTTTTGTAAATATTTATAGAAAACGTTGGTTTATTTAAGGTAGATCTACACAGAAAACATTTTATTTCTTTTATAATTATGGGGATTACAAAAATCACAATTTTGTTCACTGTAAGGAGAAAAGTAATCGCTCAGTCCATAGCCGGGAAATAAGTAGTGATTCACTATGTAAAATATTGTTTTAAAATTGTCATCTCCTCATAAATAAAGTAGGATCAGCCAAAAATTATTAATTTTTATGGAAATTAGTGGTTCAGTTTGATATCCGAAATTTAAATTGCAATCACAATCAGACAACCAGATCACTCAGACAACGAAAAAAAAGTAAAAATTCAACTTTTGAAGGATGGAAAAAGTCAACGAGAGGTTGCCAGACAATTAAATATCTCTCAAAACACTAATCAACGGGAGACAAATTCTTGTCCACAAAATAGATTTAATTATCATATACGTATTTCGACCTCATTAAGGTCATTATTCAATGCCATATGAATTTGGTAAATCAAGTACACGTTTATATAAAGAAGAGGTAGTCGCCGATCTCCTGTCGGGGACTCGACATTGATTTCTGCACTGAAATACTTTAATTAATTCTGTATTTTGGTTTTGTTTCTATTGTATTATTAGGTCGTAATTATTGTATAATTTCTTCTTTGTTTTGTATTTTTTTGGTATTATTGTTGTTTGCATTTTATTGTATTATCTTCTTTGTATTTTGTTAATTTTGTAAATTAAGTTTGCTGTATAACCAACGTGACTAGGTATCCTAGGTCCGCGTTATGATTGTTAAGGCATTTCCCTCCTGCTATTGGTTGTTCGGTTGGTTAACCCTTTCCCATTGAAGATCGGCGACTGCCTCTTCCTTATATAAACGTGTATTTGATTTACCAAATTCATATGGCATTGAATAATGACCTTAATGAGGTCAAATTACGTATATGCTAATTAAATCTATTTTGTGGACAAGAGTTTGTTTCCCGTTGATTATGCCCCTATCCACAGTAATATCCCGTTTCTCATCTCAAAACACTATTTCTAACATTTGGAGAAAATTTAAAGCAAAGAATAGCGTGCAGAACCTTCCAAGAATAGGAAGACCAAGAGGAACGTCAAGAGATGATAGGAAGTAAGAAAAATTTTGAAAACTTCAAGATCCGAAACCTCCCAACAACTAAACCGGAAGTGGAAACAGCAAACGTCAATGTTTGCGATAGAACTGTACGAAATCGTTTAAAAGAAATGGGATATGGGTTTCCTAAAGCAGCAAGAAAACCAGTACTGACAAAAAACAACGGACAGGAAGACAGCAATGGTGTAGGAAGTACAGAAACTGGACTAGTGAGATGTGGAGCCACGTTGTTTTTGACGAGTCTAGAGTTTGAGTAGGAACTGGAGATGATGTTGGCATATTTGTGTGGAGAACGAAGAATGAGAAGTTTGCGGATGACTGTCTACATAAGACAGCTAAATTTTCGGAATCACTGTGATTTGGGCCTGCATGAGTTTCCAAGGTCTTGGTGAAATGAAAATCATAAACGGAACAGTAAACTCTGATGTCTACATCTAGATGTTGGAGCCCTGCTTCCTGCCAAGAATTGAGCATTGGTTTTCATATAATGAAGTGTGGTTTCAGGACAACAATGCATGTTGTCACCGTAGCAAGAAGGTAAAGGAACACCTGAAAAACGGTGACATTCAAACAATTTCGTGGCTCCCTAACAGCCCGGATCTAAATCCGATCGAAAATGTTTGGTGGGAACTGAATTCTCTGGATTCTCTTGTAATCCAGAGAATATGGAGTAATGCTTGAATTTACATTAATCAATATTTTACCATAGATTAGATTATCGTTCGTAACAGGGAAATTGTTTGGATAATTAAAATAGCAATAGTGACATATCTTACTGCGATTCACGGAACTGGAGAACGGCGAAAATCCTGCCTCGCAAAACATTATCCTTCGTTTTATTTGTGTAACGAGCCGGGAGACTGCGATCGCCTCTCGCCCAAGCTCGTTACGAGTTCGTCAATGCTAGTCACCCATGTGTGTGTGGGATCATAGCATAGATAGACTGAGACTCCAATTAACGGGAATATAACACATTTATTTACATCTAAACTTATAGGGGTACGTTGGTGCGGAGCGGGATGCTCCCCGACTCTCTCTCTCGGAGGCTGGTGGTCATCTCCCCAAAGCCAACATCACATCTCAGCGCCTGAGAATACATCTGGGTAGAGCACGGGACACCCCCCTCCGGTCACCCACACGGGCCAGGCGGCCACCCACAGCCGGGCGACGCTCCACGACTGTTACCCCCGTCACTGTCCCAGGGACAGGGTATCGAATTCACCCTTCTGATCCACAAATCACCGAGTCTCCGGTGAGAGAAATTGACCAGAGACACTACAAAACACTCCCTGCCCCCAACACTACAAAATTCAGAGAGTCGAGTTGCAACATCTTGACTCCTCGGCTGATTTACGGTTTCGTATAATAATGGTATATCCTTTTCCAATACTTATCCTTCTGCTGTGAATGGACTTGGATCTGATTGTGTTGGAGAACCACCTCTTCTGTCTCAAGTTCCTTCATACTTTAAAGCAGAGAAAAGTGATTAAAATTAATACACTGCTTTGCAATAAAATTGCCCCACCCACAAGGAGTTATCCGAATGAGCTAAAAGTAGGTATACAGCAAGAGATACATCTGAACACAGCATTATTACGTTATGGAGCCAAGACGTGCACTCGTTTGTACAGGGTGTCCCAACGGAAAGCGGCATCAGGAGATGGCGAGGTGATCGTAAACGACACCTCACCATATCCAACATGTGCTCAATTGGCGATAGGTCTGGGGACCTCGCAGGCCATGGCAGGCACTTGACATCATGCAGACATGCCATACTCATGTTTGCCGTGTGCGGTCTGGCGTTATCCTGCTGAAAGATTGCGCCGTGTATGGTGTGCAGAAAGGACAGTAATACGGGCTGCAGAATCTCTGTGACATACCACTTGGATTGTGGCTAAAGGCGTGCTGGTATCGTAGCCGATGGCAACCCAGACCATGATCCCGGGTGTTGGTCCACGATGGCGATACCGGATGCATTGTTCATTGGCACGTTCCAATGGTCTGTGCCACACCCGTCCGCGTCTGTCGTCGGTGTCCAAACAAAAGCGGGATTCGTCGCTGAATACCACCGGGCGCCATTCCATTCGCCAGCCCACTCGTTCACGACACCATTGCAGTCGTATCGCGCAGTGCTCAGGTGTCAAAGGAAGACACAACAATGGACGCCTGGCATACATTGTCGCGGCGTGTAACCGGCGTGCTATAGCAACACCTCCTAGAAAGAAAGCCTGTGCACTGAAAATTCATACATTGTTACATGATCATAAGAAGTCATATTTTAGGGCTTATTATTGGTCGAAATACGATTAACAATGCCTTTTTATGATGATGTAACAATGTATGAATTTTTAGTGCACAGGCTTTCTTTCTAGGAGGTGTTGGCTATAGTCGCTATTGACACTGGAGCAGTTCCGGGAATAGTGATGTTGTCACGCAGTTGCCGCAGGGTGATGGTTCTGTCCGCTAGCGCTGTTCGCAGTATCTGCCTATCGGTACGAGCTGACGTGCTTCTCCGGGTCCCAGAGCCTGGTCTTCTGGCATGTGTGCCTTCCTCTTGCCATTGCCTCCAACATCCGCCTACCGTCCGTGCGTCCCGCGACACATGGGCAGCAATCCGTCTGGTTGACCATCAAGCCTCGGAGAGGCCAATAATCCGACCTCGTTCAAAGTCCGTTAATTGCGTGAACGGTTGTCGATGTCGTCGTCGCGGCATTGACACCGTTGTGCAAATTACAATACTCTACGTTCACGAGGCAGTTGCTTCCTCCCTACTGCATGGAACGTTTCGCACAGGTGTCAACTGATGAGCCTATACAGGCAGCTGGACACCTGCATCAACCCAAATGGTCAAGTTCCGTGAGCATGCATCTAATCGTTTACTAGTCGGAGATAGACGAACCCCCACTAAATATGGATAAGGTCGGATAACTCTTTGTTGGTGGGGCAATTTCATTGCAAAGCAGTGTATAATAAATTCCTTGCATGTGGGGCTCAGTTCTTTTCTTTCTTCGTTTTTCTAATTGAAACCTCCTAGACGCTTTCGTAAACCACTATAACCTCCTATCCGTCTTCGAACCGCTCAAATCCCTTGCTGTTGGAGTTAAAACTGATGAAGTTACTTCAGCAGACGCCTTCAATGATCGTAAACAGGCGCCTAGCCATGCATGCAATAAAAAGTGTCGTGTAGCAGAGAGACTGCTACAACTATTTATTTAAATTTCTCGAAGTGAGGCTCGTTTGCAAACTGATAAAAACTCAAAACTTGTTTGGGAACACTGAAAAATAAAAAAATAAGAAAGAAAACGCAATCCACACAAAGAGTTTAATGCTAACTTGTATGCACGATTTCGCTGACTACGTGAGCTTCCTCAGCAAGACACTTGGACAATCAGTGACTTTCAAACTACTGGAGGAAGCTGAGGAAGCTGACGTAGTCAGAGAAATATACATAAAACTCTTTGCGTGGATTACTGTTTTTTTGTTACTTTTTATTTTTCTGTGAACCATTGTCCACAATTTCTGGCGTCCCATGTGTACTTGTTCGGGAAGGTAGATAGATGAAAAGCTTGATCCCTCTGACGACGGAACAAAGACGCTTTGATGACGCAAACGCCTTTGAAACATTCGAGGAGCTAGCCGATACGCTTCAAAAAGGAGAAAGGACTTTAGTTGAGCAGCCACTTTCCCCCAAACAATCGAGGGTATAGGGTTGGCCCGCCTTGATTTATCCATTCAGGTGAGCCACAGCTATTTTCTCAAAAAAGCAGTGGGAATGGCTAGGTCCGGCTTAAGAACTTTACCAATGGTATCAAGAAGCGTACAGTCAACCGCTGAGATCGAGACCCCTGAAGCGGCCAGTCTATTAATGAAAATGGGTGAGCATGGTGGGAAGGGACACTGGACTCTTTTGTGTGTATGAAGTTGAGTCACGAACAAACTGTTCCACTCTCTCCCCCTCTTCACCCATTTTCATCATTGGACTGCCCGCTTCAGAGGGTCTCGATCTCCGTGGTTGACTGTAAAGACGTCAGTAGTCATTCTCTGGTCAGACTTCTGGAAAAACCACGACTGCCAGAGATTTACAGAAAGTCTTATACAGGTCAGATTGTCGATAATTCATGGTCACTGGCAACGAATGAGGTTTCAGTAGCCTATTCACCTTATAAAAGCGCAAATATGAAAATAGCATGTTCACCCAAATGGGAAGGGGGTGTAGGAATACCCGAATCATTACAGCCAGTCTGGAAGCAATAAGTTAACGGCGAATGTGAAGGTGTCCCCAATCCTCCTCCTTCGAAGGGGTAAAAAGAAGCGGATGACTTCTGAAGTACGTTCCCCGTACCCAAGTCACAATTGCTCTGCGTACTTTTTCCTGATCTTTATGAAAGGACAAAGTGAATATGCATTTAGTAGTCAGTAAATGCAAAATTTGGGTCTTAACAAACCGCACCTTGACGAACATCGAAGTGGGTAACCGAAAGACCACATTTTGCGATCACTTGTTCCCAGTGAAGAGAGTCCATAGTCGGTAAAAACGAAAAAACATAAACCAGCACTGTCACTTGGTCACACCATGTTATCAGGAACTATTTGAGTTGGTCAACAGTTTAGTGTCCAATGGCAATACCCTTTGACTTGACGAGGTTGATGGAACTCCCCGTCGTGGCACAGAACTGGTTGTAAGTTCCTTTATAGATATTCAGAGTATATACGTCAGATGCAAAGAGAAGTACGTCGTCTTCATAGGCAAGCGTCTTGATGGCGATCGACACTGCTGGGAGATCATAACACCGAATATCCGGGTGGCGATTTTGAAGCAGTGGTTCCAGATAAACGATATACAGAAGGGTAGATAGCGGGCACCTTTGTCTGATACCCTTCAAGAGTTAAAAAGAGGATGATAAAAAAAACATTAATCGGCACAAATGATGTGACCGAAGAATACAGTGCGGAAAAAAATTCTAGCAAACATCCGAAGATGATGAAAGAGCCTACGGGTTGTTGAAGGAAGCTCGGAAGTCTTAAGGATCTGTGATTGGGTAAGAAGTGAAGAGCAGCTACGATGGTGGCTTTAGCTTGTTTCTCGTTTTGATAATGACACCTAACCGTCCTTCTTGCTATGATGGCGTCAGATCTTTTTGCGAGGATTTTTAGATTTCAGTCGTTCTTCCCGTTGATCAAATGTTGTAGGGGATTTCGCCTTGCCAGCTTCTGGAGCCAAAGAAGACACAGGAGCCGTAGAAAGTGGCTGGATGACACGTTTAGGCTGCGAGAAATGCGATGTCGGAGGTAGAGGTGGAAATTCCTCCATCGAAATCGCCAGCTCGGAAGAAAAAGAGGCATCCACATCCATCTCTGCAGAACTCACATCCTAAGCAGAATGACATCCTGTGGCTCGGGAGGCAGAGGCAGAGGCAGGAAGACATCCTGTGGCTCTGGAGTTGGAGGCGAGACCATCTTTCGTGGCTCTGATAGCTGAAGTGGCGGTGTCTACAAAATGGCGAAGGCAGGGATGATAATTGCTGAGGCGGTGATGTAGCTGCTGCTGGCGAAACAAAAGCCCTCTCTGGGCAGTGGTGAAGCTTGCCCAGAATGCAAGAGCAAATTTCGCATTTCTTCAAAAGAAGGCAGTCTCTCTTTTAACATACGAGTCTACAGGCGCATGTTGAAAAAAATGTTGCCATTCCGAACACTTCCCCAAACGCAGCCATAAAATTTCGAATATAATCCGTGCAGAGGAGCGGCGAAATTCCCTATGCCTGAATGGGCGACTATATTTAGTTCCAGTCGTTCCAGTCGTTCAAATGAGCTCCAGTCGTTCCAGAATTGTTAACCTGAGAACCATTGCCCAGCTTGGAAAAAAGACCTTGAAAAATAAATACATCCAGTCATATTTGAACATGACTCACTTCGTAAAGTTTATCCAAGATCTCCTGATGCATACGATGAAGACCCATGACAACGGCCCGGTGGCCCGTGAAAAACTCGACGGAAATAAATTGGGATGCATATTCTTGATGTCAATTTTGAAGAAATTGGTACGTTTCCTTCCCGGATTACCAGAAGATGTGATTACCTCTCACACCGAACCTTTTGACAATCAGCAATATTATTATTTCTATGTGAAAGACCTCCTGGTTTAGTCAGTTTCTTGCTTACCTCAGTGTATTTATTCTGGAATGTGAGTCTTGTGAAAGCACTTCTAGTGTCCACCTAAACAAATGTACACTTCACTGTTCGATTGTCTATTGTCTCCATTATCACATTCAGGATAATTTTTTATTATCCTCTTTGCTTTCACAAAGGATAGCGTCTGTCCGAAACGTCAGCTTTTTTTCAGGCTCTTGCCACTCTGTGTTCAATTTTTATTTTTTATTCCAGGGTTCTTTTGTCTCGTCCTTCTTTTCTTCTACATCTGTCATTTGTTCTTTCAAACGTATATTGATTTTATCGTTTGAGAAGAACAATTTCACTGGGATAATTTCATTGTTGAGAAATATAATTTTAACGTTATATAATCAATAAAATTAACTTTTATTCTTTTTATGTCTGAAGCCTATTCGTCTCTCCATAGAAATTAGCAAAGCGTTTTCTACTGCCCCCTTCCTTATCTCGACTAAATAAAGCACTTTTATTTCCAAGTTTCTTTGCGTATTACATGCCGTCAAGGGTTTCTACTTTGCCTCCTTATCATTCATTATTTTCAGGCATACGGGGAGCCTTCAAAATTAAAATCGTTCTACTGGCGCAAATGACTCGAAACTCAAAGAGCACAGAATACAGATGATGAGCTCGCCATTTATTAAATAAACAAAATTTGGTAAAGAAGATCACTGATAGGTGGGGCGCGGCACTCGTACAATTATTCATTATGTCCCTCTTATGTTTCCAGAATGCTTTCCATACTCAAAACCGTGTTTTCCATAGCTGAACTCAGTCCGCATAAATCCATTGAACATCATTCCAGACGAATGCCTCTTCAGCTATGTCAAAGCTACGGTTTTTCGGGGAAAATCCGATCCTGTAAGAAGCGCTATAACCAAAAGCCATATGGGGTGAGATCAAGTGTGCGAGGAAGCCAAGCTGTTGATAACAGCGGTTGTGCACCCGTGAGTTGGTGAAGTTTGTCCTAACACTTGTAAAACACGTACAAGCAATGCGGGGTTGGGCACCATCCTGCATTAATATCTTGTCCAGGACGCACTGACGTCGAATATCATGTCTTCCTCCTTTTATCCGACTCGTCATTTGCATATGTTTGTCACTAGTCTCAGTTACCGCACATGAGATTTTAATCTTCCTACAGCTTCACCTTTTGTACCATCTTTTGTTTATTTAAGAAATGACGAACGCATCACCTGCATTGCATGTCCCCCCCCCCCCACCCCCAGTGGGTGGAGGCAACACCACCAAATCTTTATGGTGGTGTTGGTGGAGGAGGTGCCAACTTTGATATCTTAAATAAGAACCCCTATTTTAATGGTATTTTCAGATTGTATACAACATTTGAGAAATGTTTTACTTTTGGTGCTTTTTCAATCGATCCAACCGTTTAGGAGATAGAAGCACTGGTTCTAAAACTTTACTTTTAAATGTTTTGAACCCAATGATAACTGGTCATTGTTAACGGAAAATAAAAAAAAATTCTCAAGTTTAAATCGACTTCTATTTTTTCAATGTCCTGAAGATTATTTAAATCAAAATCACAGCATAAAAATCAAAATATATTTTTTCTACCTTTTTTTTCCTTTTGACAATAAAAATCTCAAATTGTGTAATGTTTTGAGAATGAATTTCTTCATTTTTTGTACACTGGTGGCCAAAAGTTTGGACCAACCAGCAATGTCAAGAAAAACTGAATTTATACGAAAACTGTTTTACACCTACAACTCTAAGTAAATAAGAAGCAATATTCAGGGAAGAAACAAATTTATTTCTGCGTTGTTGGTTTCTTATTACCTAAAATCAAAATAAGACTGGCCAAAAGTTTGGACCGCATTTGTATAACATAAAGGGAAAAAAGTATTACATCATTAACTAATGAATTATTTTGATATTTGAGATCATTTTGACTCTACAATATTTGAGAAACGACCTGAAATAGAATTAAATAAGCTTTTAATAACATTTGGCTTAACAGCTTCCTGAATGGCTGCTATTAGTTGTTCTCGAGATTTGTACTGAGTGTTTTGGTAAATTTTATGTTCCGTGAGATGCCACACAATCTCAATAATATTGAGATCTCGATTTCGAGCAGTTCAAGCAAAAGTGGAAATGTTGGTGCTCTCAAAATAGGCTTTCACAACTCGTGCAATATAGATTGCAGAACTGTCTTGCTGCTAAATCCATGGTTTTTGCTTAAACTAGACTTTGCACAAAGGGATGAACACATTGTGAAGATCATCTTTATATTGAGCTGTTGTGCTATGTCCATCTATAACGTGAATCTTCAACTTTCCGTTGCTTCCAATGGCACCCAGAATCATTACTCCACTACCACCCATTTGCCGCTTAATTCACAGTGGAACAAGTGTTTCTTTATCACGATGCTCTTCATAAGAAGCTATATTATCAGGACCATCCAAACTGATTCGTTTTTCATCAGAAAACACAACCAATTGGAAGTCTGTTTTCACGCAGATGTGTCTTAGCAAACTCCAATCTCTCCTGCATGTGTTTCTGTGTTAGTGGCAACTTTTTGGGTATAATTTCATAGGCAAACTTCTGAGCACGTAGTTCGCTGCGAATTGTTCTTCTTGAGGCAGCGAGTTGCAGATTAAGTTTGACTTGTGTGGTGTTGACTTCATGCCCAGATTTGATATCATGTCTAACATGTCTCTTAATTCTTGATTTGTCTCTTCACGTCAGTGCACAAGGTCGTCCTATTTCTGTCCTATTTTCCAATTAACATTTTTAACAATTCTGATAAAGATTTGTAACTCACACAGGAGATTTCAGCAACTTTTTTGAAGTTTGTAAATTGCTTGTTAAAATTTCTAATTTGCTTTCGTTGGCCTTCAGTTAACATTGTACAATACATTATATGGTTTTAGTGCTCACCACACAACACGATGACTTGTAACATACAAATTATTTGCATGTTTGTGATGTTGGTCCAAACTTTTGGCCAGTCTTATTTTGATTTAAGGTAATAAAAAAGCAACGACGCAGAAATAAATTGGTTTCTTCCCTGAATATTGTTTCATATTTACTTGGAGTTGTAGGTGTAAAACAGTTTTCGTATAAATTCAGTTTTTCTTGATTTTGCTGGTTGGTTCAAACTTTTGGCCACCAGTGTATTATCCGGATTCGGATAAAAAAAAAACTACTCCAAAGCAAAAAAATAAATAAAACAAATAAATATGTTTATTCGGAAATTGAGAATCAAATATATACCGTATTTTAAATTTACTTGTCATTTATATACCTGAACTATATCTTAGGGTAAGAAAAAATATTTGTGTAAAAAAGCCAAATTGATGTAAAGTTTCTCGCGAAAGATTTAATAAAATATTTTTTTTTGTCGCCTGGAAAATATGCTACATTATTACTACAAAATTTACTTTTTAATTCCAATAAATATTCTGAAAATAAATTTTTATTGTTACATTTCGCTTTCATTGCAATGTAATATTTTTCAAGGATACCTGCTACTCGTGCGATGGCGCCACAAGTCTGATCGTCTTGCAGGCGTTACATTAGGATCAAAGGTTCCGACGCCACGGTCATTTCTTCCTGTTTTACGTTCTTTGAACTAATTCTTTGTAAAATAGAACAAGAACCCTCTTAAAAGCATCAAATTAAAAACTTAGGTGTTTTTGCGGGATTTTTACTTAGAATTTTGTGAAGAAATAATACAAACACGAATATCTGAAGTGTCGGAAAAGGCGACACCAACTTATCTTTAACAGACTGGTTTGCTGCTTTTATTTCGCTTGCCAATCATGATAATCTCGGAATTGATCAGGAACATCACACTTTATTTACGCATCTGTGACGTCGTCGCATTTGTCTTCACGTCGGGTCCGTATAGTGAATTCCGTATAAGTTAGTGATTTATTTGTTGTTGTGTCGCAGTAACCTTACCTTTTTGTTCAAAATAATTTAGTTGCAACTGTCTCTCTATTAAATATGGACTACCACCCTTACTTATAATGAGCCCGCACCATAAGACAGACGCTGCTATTCAATAACTAAAATAAATATTTATTGAATACACTTATTTAGTATCTTACATTCTACTTAATATGAATAAAACAAAATACAACACTCTGCTTATGGTTAATACTAATTTATGTTAGTTATTTAAACTTACTACTAATTGCATTGGGTATGCTGAATTATTATAGGTATAATTATATGTTCTTAATAACTATGAGAGACTGGTCGCATGCTCCGCTACACGCAAGTGACACTCATTGTCTTATTAAGTTTTAGAAATACATTGTAAATTTGAATACTCAGCAGCCAGCATCTTTGTTTCTCACCAAGAGTTAGCAAATTTTCTAAATTGTAAGACTAATATTTGACTGTATTATAAAGATTAAGGAGCGGGTGATGAAACGATAAGTCACCAACTCACCGAAAAATAGATAAAAATTAGTTAAGGCATCGTTTTATAAGGGTATAAGGGTTTTAGCATCAAAATGTTACGAGCAGTAGCGGCTTGTGACTATAATAAGTGTAGGGGCACAAATACAAAATTTCAGGTTCTTAGGCCTTTTCGTGCAAAAGTTATAGCTTGATTTGTATTTGGAGCCTCGCGGCCACTGCCGAGGCCTCAGAGGACTATATCAGTTTTAGTGTATAATAGTAAATTTTTAAGCAATACATTATAAATATAAAACATTTCAGGTTTCTGGACTTCTGGTTTTAAATTTATAACTTAATTTGAGACTCAGGCCGCCTGGCCCCTGCCAAGAGACCTTCGAGCATCTATTTTTATGCTCGTAGCAAGAGACTTATACAGGGTGATTCAGAAAGGTAGGTCAAGAATGAAATACCATGTAGAGTTTGTAGCGGGGAACGATATTTTTTTACAACGCTTATATAACTTTCGCCACTTGGGTCATGTTTGGTGGATGAAATCCTGTGATCAATATTTCAACCCCTTCCGCTAGTCCGATTTTGGTGAAATTTTTTGCACATACGTAAAGTCGGTGACAATGCATGAATCTAAAAAAAAATTTTTAAATCCAAAGGGGGGGAGGGGGAGAGAATTAATATGAAATAGAATTGGCTTATGTTTGTTTGCTTGCTTAAGAGATGGCGCTATATGTACCTAATTTTGACATATCATATTTCTTCCAATAGTAGCCCCCGGCGTCTATTTTTTCAACTTAATCACTAGCCGGGCGTTTATTAGAGACCGGTGTTTATTTAGCAATCTGTGTCAAATCTTATAGCGTCCACGATATCATAAACGCCACATCATATGGTCGCTTTGGAGGCATGTCTTTTTTTTTATACAGAATATGGTAATGCGCAATAAAGAGTCCTTACGAACAGTACACCTTGAGAACTAAGGGATGAATAGTAGAGTGCATATGATATCGAAACTCAAAGCAGTGTGCTGGGAATCCCCTCAAACCCGTATACACGTGAACCCCGAAAGTAGCTCACGTGAACTGCCGCTTGGAAGAGAATCCCCAGCGTGTATTAGAGACCGGCGTTTATTTAGCAATCTTGATTTTGAAACCCGCGGTTTATTAGAGACCGGCGACAATTGGAGACTAGGCGTCTATTTTAAGATATGCAGTAAGCGTTGTTTTTTGAAAAATAAATTGTTTTCTTCACTTGTTTCCTATAAACATGGTTCCGGAAATGCATCCTTACAGAGATAATGCAACTTGATGAGGTAGGAATGGATGTGCGTTACCCGGACGGCAATGCTAGGGTTCATGTAAATTAGGATCTAAACATGTAAATTGTTCGTGTTCTCTCCTTTAAAAGAGAGGAAACGATGCATGTAACTCCATTGTCTTGACTTCTTTTTATGGGGCCACATCAAGCAGTTGGTGTATGTCACACAAGTCGACAATCCCAATGACCTTGTAGCTAAAATTGTTACAGCGTGTGGAGAAGTCAGTGATTCTCCGGACATCTTCATCAGAATTCGCGAGAATCTCGTCCGCAGACTAAACACCTGCATCGAGGCTCAGGGTCGGCATTTTGAACACCTACTGTAATGTCATTCTTACATCGTACACGTTGCATTATCTCTGTAAGGATGCATAATGGTTCATTGGAACTTTCAATGCTAAAATATGGCATGTAATATATCAAACGACTTGGAATGATGTCACATGAATGAACGTAAAATTAATGATAGACCAAATTGGTTTCAAGGAACCTGGTTAGTGGAACCATTATGGTTCATTGGAACTTTCAATGCTAATATATGGCATGTAATATATCAAACGACTTGGAATGATGTGTCATGAATGAATATAACGTAATATTAATGATAATTGAAATTATTTCAAAGATACGTGGTTTAATGGTATCATTATGGTCCATTAGAAACTTCCAATGTTAACATAGGGCGGTTTAAAAATATAGTTCCGCGAATGGTTTAGTTTATCCTTTCGGTACTTGGTTATGTCATTCCTTAATGATTTATTATATATGCGAAGCTTAAAGAAGTTTACCTTGCTTTAACTAACACCAAACATCCTTTACATTTTATTAAATCTTGGCTTCTAGATTCCCTGAAAACTAGAAACACCCAAAAATATAAGATTGTGCCAAACTTACCCATATCTAATTACCTTTTTAGGTTTTTTTCATATAACGCATTCTCTCTCTGGAATATTTTGTCATTTGACTTGCGTAACCTGATATTAAATTGTATGTTACAATATTGTGTCTGTCATAATGCTTATGTGCATAATATCCTAATCCAAGTTATATTTGTTGGCTTCAATTCTACTTAGTTGATTGGGGTGTTTTTCATCTTTTATATCCGGTCTCGGATGCACTTATTAAATAAATAAATAAATAAATAAATAAATGATGCAACGTATATTGAAAAACTTCTCTGAGCTTTGTACACGGCAACGACAATAGTCACCTCTTCCAACTCCATTTTCAACTTCACTGACAACTCCTTTTTCCCGCCAATTCGCCATCTGGATGTTGTTTGTTTATTTCCGGTGGCCACGTTCGAGGGAGGAAAATCTGAACATGCCACCAAAAAGGGCTCTAGGATCATGCACCAGTCTCTCACATATTTATAAACTAATTGTTAGTATTTACCAATATATATTTTGGTTACATAAGGCATAAATGCAAATTTCTGTCTTGTAGTGATAGTTCTCAAAATGTCACACATCATTCTTTTATGGTAAGCGCGGCAGCAAATACACACAATGCGACATTTCTCTATCAAGCCGTGTACGTAATAACAGTTGTACTTTTGAAAATATGACTAACTGCATTCTCAGTAATTTTAAAAACGACACTGTAAGAATTTAATTTCTGTACAGAATTTATTAAAAGAAAGAGCACGTGAATGATAGAGAACTCGAGCAAATACACGGATTCTCTTTATCCTTGTTCGATTGAGGTCATCCAATTTTTATGTTCTTTTTCCATTATTTTCTTCATTATGATCTCATGAAAATTAAATGAGATCATAGAGTAAAAGTTACATACAGAATAACTGATGAATCTTCTGAGAGAATTGAATTATACGCTATATCTCAAATGCAGAAATTATAAATGAAAATAGGAAAGAAAATTCCACTGACCTAGGCTTGAACCAGGAATCATCAGCTAACCAATTAAGACACTGTGGACATGGAAGTATTACACCAAGTTAATGGCTATAATTAAACTTTCCGTAATTAACTCACCATAGACCTAATTAACCCACTATAATTATTGTATAGGTACCTAACTCTGTAAGAATAATGTCCAGAATCTGAAGCAGTATTGCAGTATATGTATTAGACACTCAGTGGGGAAACACAGGTACATGGGATGATCAACTATGTAAAGGTCCGCAACCCTTCATGTGCGAATCAGGGGAGCGTAAATTTTCCATGGGATTGTCCGATTATTGTTCGCCCTTTGGAAAATGGAGACTGGCGGTGTTTCACAACAAATCATCACAACAAGAAGCAGAGAACAAAGGTTTATTTGTGAGAAATTATGGTGGTGGCCTTTGGTTGGACTGAAGATAATTCTAAGGGAAAGAAACAATTTAGCAGATTATGGTCCACAAGAATTGCACAATTCACCGCTTCCATTAGTACCATAACCACGGTCTATAGATATAAATGGTCATCGAGCTCCACTGAAAAATGAAGGCTAAAGTTTCTAGCTCCCAATAGGGCGGGAACTCCATTGAAAGTGGCGCTGCATGTACAAATGGCCCAACAGATCCTGCAACGCCGCCATATTTCATTTTCAGTTTCAATAAAATATCTCTATCGTATGTCACGATCGCCCTAGTGCGTTCTATGCGGCATCTGGCGCGATCTGATTTTCTTAGCTTCTCGAAACAATGGAAAATGTCAGATCCTCGATGACCATTTATATCTATAGACCGTGACCATAATAGATCACCAGGCGCCATTATCGTTCACAGCTATTGTTAGCCTTATGCATTTGAAGAGAAGCATTTCAAAAAGGTATCAGGCATGCTTATGGAGATGCTTTGTTCAGGCTCCAGCATGCTATCGTACGCTTATGTTCACCTTAAATGTGCACCTTCAGTTGCTAGCCGCATGACAGAGAGCGGATACGCAATGGCATTGAACGCCAACAAAGCACTGAGTACCTATTGTTACTGTAAGATAAACTATAGTCTAATACCACTCAAATAGATTTGCGTTGAAAATGGGTAGATCTAAACAATTGAGTATTGAAGAGGGGAAGAAAAATGTCAAAAATCTGCGTGAACATGGAATGTCACTAAAAGAAATTGCTGCTCATCTCAAGAGATCAGACTAATCTGAGGGAGCATACTTCTGTAGTCTGATGGACGCTACGTCCAGAGTAAACATTGTACAATATCACAAACCATGAAAAGTGTTTCACTGGAAGTGATTATTTATTATTTCTCTTTCCCATGTCCTTGGCAATATTCACATTACGGTTCCTATTCGTGCGATCCCTTGTTTTTCACATATAGACGATTTAGTAGGGAAAGTTTAATAATTAAAGAATAAATGATAAATGTTCTTCAGATAAATAATTGTTATTGAAAATAATTATTTAATATTTTTACAATTTTCTTAGGAAATTATGAAAAAGAAAAAATATGTCGTGGTAAACGAAAAGAAGAATTGGCAAGACGCCTATACATATTGTCAACTTAGATACTTCGGAACGCTTGCAACAATTAAAAGCATAGAAGATCAAAACGAAATAAATGAACTCCTTCCAGAAATAAATGGTGTATCCGCTTGGATTGGGCTTGATTATTTAGAAAAAGTGAAGTTGAGATGGAGTAGTGGACAATGGCTTGAAGCAAACGATTTCAATAACTGGGCACCAAATGAACCAGTATTAAATACAGGAGTAGGTGAAATATGTATTGCAGCATTTGTATCAGACACTCAATGGGGAAACGCTGGTACATGGGATGATCAACAATGTAACGGTCTGCAAGCTTTCATATGCGAACCAGGCAAGCGTATGTTTGCCGTGGGACTGACGAAAAAGACGCAACAACAAGCCACCGAATACTGTTTCTCCTTTGGAAAATGGCGACTGGCGGTGTTTCACAACAAATCATCACAACAAGAAGCAGAGATCAAAGGTTTATTTGGGAGAAATTATGGTGGTGGCCTTTGGATTGGACTGAAGGATAATTCTAATGGAAAGAAAGAATTTACCTGGGTTGACGGTGTGTCCCTCACGGAAAGCAAGCTCAGCAACTGGAAAAACGGCTTCCCAAAGAATCTGGCGTGTGCAGTCGTTGCAGGTGATGTATCCGCCGATAATCTTCGAAAATGGTATGATGACGATTGTTCAGGAACTAACTATTACCTCTGCGAACGTGTCATTGATTAAGTATTGTGTGCATTGTTTGCTAAAATCTCTTTTTAAAATCAAAATTTTGCTCAATGAAAACTTGTTATTATTCTTATGCCCAATTTCAGAAAAAAGGACTCATAATACGGATATAGTTAAAAGTTAAATTAATTCATCATAAATTAAAGAAAGCAATCTATTTCATTGATAAGGTTTTTATGTATACCATAACAAACATATTCCAAAACTAACAACATGCTACAACTAACTTGTTTCTTGAATAAATAATTTTAAATAAATAGATTGCCCCAAAAGTTTAGGTAATAAGTGAAAAATAATTTTCGCACCTTATATTTATAATGGGACAGTCCAATACTTTGAAATATATGAGGTGCTATCTAAAATTTCCAGAAATTGTTTTATTCTGACCGAACCGTAAAGGGTACGAAGTTTTGCTGATAGATGGTGTTAGGGGTACGTCTCAACTGTAATTGTGCCAAGCGGTGACTTTGATTCGAGCTGTTTTTTGTCTTCGTGTTGGTCATGTTGCGATTCTTGATATTAAAGCTGAAGAAAACTGCATCTGAAACCCACAGACTGTATGGTGAACAAGCTTTAGGCCATACCCGAACATTTGAGTGGTTTAAGCGTTTCAAAGATGGCCAGGAGTCTGTGGAAGACGACAAGCATTCTGGTCGACCGTCAACAAGCACAACTCTGGAAATGATCACGAAAGTGCGTGACGTTATCCGAGAGACTGAAGTCAGACCATCCACGATGTTTGTGATCGCTTTGGACAGGACGTTTTGAGACCATCGAGGGAAAACATGAGGCGCAAAAGGCCAGAGATGTGAAAGAAGAAAGATTGTCTGCTTCATCACGACAATGCTCCGGCACACATCACTCGCTGTGAGGGACTTCCTCAACAAAAACAACATGACCGCTGTCCCCTGGCACCCTGGGATTTCTACTGCTTCCGAAAGTTGAAATTGCGGTTAAAAGGACTGCGATTTGACGTCATTGAAGTGATCCAAGCGGAATCGCAATAGGTGTTAACCATACTCCAGCCTGAGGACTTCCAGGACAGCTTCCAGAAGATGTCCAAGGAGACTACTTTGAAGAGGACGGTGGAAATTAAGTTCCGTATTTTATGGCGGTACAGTTCGGGAAATTTTGGGTAGCACTTCATATACAGAGCACATTCATTTGCATAACCAATTGCTGTTTTTAAGATGCCCAAGCAAAGACAATTTTCTGCTCAGGAAATTGTTCTTGA
>JAHWFO010029081.1:0-10633 GCA_023313115.1 Rhysida immarginata | reverse complement strand
ATACCGAAGATGATTTAAAATAAAACATAAATGAATTAAAAATAAAACAGTAAAGTTTGTTTGTCGAACTTATCCTGGTGATTATATAGACCTTTTTTTCGGGGTGGAGTTGCCATAATTTACCGCTAGGAAACCGACTTCCGTCCGCCATAACTGGCATTCGAACATGTGGCGCCGCGATGCGGATAAATACCGAAACTTTAAAAAAAAAAAAGGTCTATAGAGGTGGAAGTTATAGCTATTTTTGCAAAAACAAAATAAATTGAAACCAAAAAAATAATGATAATCGTCAAAGAAATAAAACACGTTAATTCGATGTCATTGCCGGCCATCCTTCAGGAAGGTTTTAGCTTCCTAATGAATTTTTCGGGGTGGAGTTGCCATAATTTACCGCTAGGAGGCCGACTTCCGTTCGCCATAGCTGGCATTCGAACATATGGCGCCGCGATGCGGATAAATACACGAAACTTTAGATAAAACATTTTTGAAATTAAAATAAAAAATTGAAAAAGAGCTAAATCACCCATTGAACAATAAAAGAGGGAGTAATTTAATATCATTAAATTTCATTTCATACCTTTAATTATGTTTATTTACATTCAAAAGTGTGAAACTTTACAACGCGAATATTAATTAAAATGAAGCCCGGTCCCGATGCTAGTTCACCAGGTGTCGCCACCAAGCGATCGTTTGGTTGCCTATAGAGGCGCCCCTAGACGATCAAAATTTTTATCAAAATTCGCTTCAATATTGATGGAGGATCATATTTTCCAAAACGCATCACCAATACTCATTCAGCGAAAAATATTCGTACTGCTTGGTCGTGGTTGTTGTAAATTTCGAAATGTTTTCCAATTCGGATTTGGGTTTTCTAGCATTGACTCTTGCACTGTGCGAACAAAAAAAAATCAAAGAGGAAGAGAAATAGACGCTGGTCCAAAGAGTGGTACAAGCTGAGAAGCCGCTTTTTTTTTTTGCATTGCAATTGTTTTTTTGTTTTTATTATAATAATCTTTTGACTTCACACACCACAATTCCGGATAATCACGATATGCAGCTATTAGCAGGGTTGTGAAATCCCGATCACTATATAGAAGGGGAGCTTGGTGAGCTCGGTGGGTCAGCCATGTTCTCACTTCGCAAACAACTGAAGGAAACCTTCGCAGTCTCGCAGATAACCTTGATATTGAAGGAAATTTGACAAAAACCTCCTAGACGTTCAATATTGATAGGACGCTTTCTTCAATATTGACAGAAAATATAATTTTCTATCAATATCCGTCAATATTGATAGGACGCTTCAAAACACTCTTAGACGATCAAAATTTGCATCAATATGGTCTTCCATCAATATTGAAGCGATTTTTGATCAAAATTTTGATGATACCCTAGGTAGAGGCCAAGTGAAAAAATAAAATCACGTGATGAAATTTCAGATCTGTATTACATAAAACAGTGTCAGATTATCAGGTTTTGGTTATCTCTGGACCTTTAGGTGCTTAAAGAAAGGCTCATGTTCCATCTACTAAAAGGCTTGGTCTTTCTTGATGTATGAGAAAATTCCAATGAACAGAAATGACAGAAGCTGTACGTCTCGAATTTGATGAGAAAACGCTCGCTCTACAATTCTTCTCTCCACCATTGGTCAGTTGCCATTGCAGGAGACTCTTTTGAAGCTCAATCTAATCTAGGAATGTAGGAGCAGTGGTCAGTCCTACCTTTAAAGAAGAAAATACAAATATTTAACAAATTTATTCTTAGCTCGCGGGCCTTAAGAAAAGAAACGACATAGCTCGAGACATAGTTGCCGACCCCTGATCTGATGCGTCCTACTCGTGTTTGCAGGCTTTCCACATGCCTTCCGTGCGTTGTAAACATCATAATCTATTACATAAATAGGGGTCTAGTAAATTATCTGGATCTTTCCACCGCATCCCAGGTAACTGAACGTGAACTCGAAATCATAGTGCATTGTTCTGCTGAAAGGGACCATCTACCTTCGGGAACACTGTAGCATGGGTTCATTTGGCTTCAACAACGCAAGTTAGTTTGTGATATTAACAGATGTGTCCGGTTAATGTAGCTCGGAAGAAAATTTCGCAGACTATTATTTCACTTCACCTCCCCCTGTCTATAGGATTGTCACTTAGCAAGACGGGTTCGTGGACTACTTTTTCCCCATTCATCAAGTGATGCATCTTGAACTTTCTCGGTTTTCTGTGACAGTACCCTAGGTGTATTCTGTTCTTATAATCAATCGTGGACAAAATCATCATTTTATGATTTTTTGTGCACGTGTGTTGTACTTTGCTGTAATCTGCCATACTGTTGCCTACCGAAAGCATAACAGAGTCCCGGAACAATTATACAAATTTTAGAGATTTTCCCCTTCACGGGCTCATTTTGAGCTCCCATGGGTCCCGGTACGGTTGCATCCTTCTCTCCGCAAGCCTGGCCACAGATGATGTGTTAGTCATCTGTTAACTCTTTCATCTACAGGCCTTGTCCGGCCAAGTTGCGAGGATATCGCTTGAAGTTTCGTTGCAGAACTGCCATTCTCTGAACAGTTGCTGCATATGAAAAGCCAAGATTTGTACCTGGTTCCGAACCAAGGTAATCTAGAATAACAGGTAGGTCCAGTTTGCCAGAAGTGCTTAACGCGCATGCGTATTGTGACGTCACTGGAATACTTATGGCTTTACTTCCGGCGTGTGCGGTAGCCATTATTCTGGTCACAAAAGAAAACGTTTTCACGTAAAAAAAACAAAACTCTTACGTTGATTTCTGAAGAAACGTTTATTTGTAAACTTACTATTTTATAAATTAAAATTTCCTAATGCCTGCATAAATAAAGTTATTAAGAAATAATATCGAAATTATCATCTGTCTCTTAACTGCCAACGGTTCCGACGAATCAATTTCGAAATCTTAACGAGGAATGATAACTAGGCCTAATGATAATGAGAAGCGAATACGTTATCGTCCTTGTCTCTGTGTTCGCTTAACTATCCGCACATTGCGCGATGAGTGAACATGAGACCAAGGTAAATGATTTTACATTTTAAAGACACCCACCCACTCCCCTTCTAACGAACTGGGTAATATATAACCCTTTTTCTATTTAGTCTCAGTAAATTTCACTTACCTTGGTCGCATGATCAGTTATCGCGCGATGTGCTGATAGTTAACATCAACCCTGTGTTCACATTAAAAAGATAACACGTAGGTACATTTTACAATAATTATAAATTACGTAAGTCCCTTCATCTAATGGCATTATTATTTAATTAAAAT
Source organism: Rhysida immarginata (assembly GCA_023313115.1). NCBI lineage: Eukaryota > Metazoa > Arthropoda > Chilopoda > Scolopendromorpha > Scolopendridae > Rhysida > Rhysida immarginata. Next base: position 7,339 of record JAHWFO010029081.1, on the reverse strand, counting down.
ATATAGTATAAAGAATGAGAATTGTGAAGGAAATGAACGAGTCGTCGAGTGTGGCTATCGCACGACTGCTTTCATTGCCGCCATGTTTTAGTTTCTGTTGAGGTTTCGATTTAGCGGGTATAGGTTTCGATGTCATCCAGTGACGTCAAAATACGCTTGCGCAGTAAGGCAATTTTTACTACTTCCGGCAAACTGACCCCCACCTTGTTCTAGATCACCTTGGTTCCGAACTACTCTTGGTTACTACTTCTTGCATCTACGATCGTGCCACGTTCGAAGTCGATCTAATCCTTTAGTTTTGCCCATGTTTTACCTATCAGACAACGTGAATGCCTTCTTATGTCTTGCACGCTCCTATTATGTCACCGATTTGTTTAAAGAAATGCCAACGTTCATCTACTGAAAGGCTGGATCTTCCTTTGCACAAGGGAACGTCAAACATTTGCTGTTCTTATTTTGTGTTGAATGATTTTGGTTTACAGTAAGATTGCAATAAAGTGTTAAATACAAAGCCATTCAACACAATAAGATCTTTGAGAGCAGCAAATGTTTGACGTTCCCTTATCGTTTCTTTCATCCAGCCCTTCTCTCCTACAGGTATTGGACATTGAAACTGAAACACCTTCGCAAATAGCACTGGTTACCCCCAGGGCTGAATAGAACCTTCTGCTAGGTAATTAATCGTATGCATATCAATGAATCACGTGTCAGAGGTCTTGGTAGTCACTCCAGTAGAAAAGTTCGATAGTAAGCTTCAAATTGTCTGTGCAGAGCGCTATAATGGGAGACATATCCGACTTCAAAAGAGGGCAGATTGTTGGGGCGCGTCTAGCAGGTGCATCTGTGTCCAAAACTGCCACACTTTGTGACGTCTCACGTGCTACAGTATCCAGGGTGATGTGTGCACATAAACAGGAAGGACGAACCACGTCCAGGAGGAGCAACTGCAGGGGAAAACGGAAGTTGTCGGAAAGAGACGTCAGGACATTGACCAGGATTGTTGCACGAAAGCGGAAAACCACCGCAGCAGAAATCACCGCAGAAACGAATACACACCTCCAGGAACCTGTGTGCACGAAGACAATCCGTCGTTACCTGCATAAATCCAACATCCATGGCAGGGTTGCTATACCGAAGCCTTTCATCAGTAGTACAAATGCCTCCAAGCGAAACCTGGACGTTGGATGACCTCAAACGCGTCATATTCTCGGATGAGTCCAGCTACACTGTCTTCCAAACAACAGGGAGGGTATTCGTCTGGAGGAGCCCCTCTGATGCCTACAACCCAGACTGCTTGGCACCCACAGTCAAACACGGAGGTGGATCAGTAATGGTCTGGGGTGCAAACTGTGCAGGACCTCTACCGATCCTTCCCAAGACGTGTTGCTGCTGTGCTGGCTGCCCACGGTGCCCCAACACCTTATTAAATAAAGATTTTGGATTCCTACCAGGTGTTTCAGTTTCAATGTCCAATACCTGTAACTTATGGGAAATTCTTAACTTGATACAGAATTATGCGACATAATTCAAAATACGTACTTTCTAGCCACCGAAGAAGCCGACTGCGAAATTGAAATCATTAAAGTGAAAGATGCACCACAAGCTTACACTGATGGCTGTTTAGAAATTACTTGCATTATTCTGCTTGCGTTATCTTTAACGTTTTCGAGAGATTATCTTTACTAGTTCCAAATGCAATGGAATGACGCTGTTCAAGAAGACAATTCAATTTTGCTGTATACGTGATAGCATATTGGCATGTATAGCTCCGAAGGCATACAGTCCATCCCAAAAAATTACGAACATTGTTTTTTTTCTGTGTAATGGAAAGAAATCAACAAACTGTTAACACAGTTATCTGTTACTGTACAAAATAGGCATTTATCGCAATGTTGCTATTATGTGTTTAACATTCAGGCACGGAAGAAATAACAAACCGCCCAGTCTACCTTAAATGTGATGTCCCAAAAAATTACGAACACACAGAACATGATCATTTCGCAGTAAGTGGAAGCATTTATTAACATGAAAGTTGCATATAGATAGATAGAAGGAACTCTGCTTGTAGTCCTACAAGTTTAAAAAAAAAATTGACCACTTCTCACAAGATGGGGAAGAGGAAAGATGTTACAGAACTTGGAAAAGGTTATATGGATGCCCTGGCATCTGAAGGTGTTTCACAAGCTGAAATAGCCAGAAGAATTGGTCGTGCAAGATCGACACTTAATGAATATTTGAAAGGGAAACAAACACGCAAGTGGCCGCAAGAAAAAGGCAACGAGCCGTACTAGACGAGAAGTAGTGTGATGAGCTACCCATAAAAATTGCTCAACACGTACAATAGCCCAAGAATTGGATCATGAAATCTCCAAATCAAGTGTGCATCGCATTTTAAGAAGCGACAAAAACATCAAATTCACGAAACGCAAACAACGACCAGCCCTCAAAGCAACACATCTGCAACAACGTCTACAATGGGCCAAAGATCACATGACCTGGGACAAGGAGTGGGAACATGTCATATTCAGTGACGAAAAAAAATTCAATAGACTACAGCGATATTGGCACGACCTACGCCATGAAGAACAATACTTCAGCAAGAGAGTTCAAGGAGGTGGTTCCCTGATGATCTGGGGTAGCTTCAGCATGAACGGAAAGTCATCACTTGCAATCGTCAATGGCAGAATGAATTCTACGGCATATCAAGAGATACTTAACGAACATTTATTCCCACACGCTGTCCGTATTGGTGGAGAGCATTACAGTTTTCAACAAGACAATGCTCCAATTCATGCATCAGCATCGACAAAACAATGGCTTAATCAAAAGCACGTCCCTGTTTTAGAATGGCCGTCATCGAGTCCTGATTTAAACCCAATCGAGAATGTGTGGGGAATCTTGGTTAGGGCTGTTTATAAGGATGGACGTCAATTTGATTCCGTTCAGGACCTTAAGACGGCCGTTCTAAAGTCATGGGAGGAAATTCCACTTCTGAACTTGCGCAAACTCATTGAATCAATGAATCATCGTATTTTTGAAGTGATTAAAAGAAATGGCAAGTTTATTGATTATTAATTCATACGTTCTTTGTATTGTTTGGCGTTTTTCATACTATGTTCATACTTTTTTGGGACAGCAAAAACGCCTGTTTCTTTTTTTTCCGGATGTTTTCTTATGTGATCTGACTGTTAAACATATAGCAGAATTGAAATAATTTCCTATCTTATAGAGTAACAATAAACTATGTTAACAATTTGTTGAATTCTTTCTATTACACAGAAAAACCAATGTTCGTAAATTTTTGGGACGGACTGTATGTAGCTTTGTAGTTGTGCCATATGTTTCGGCAGAGAAGTACATAGACAGTGTCCTTCACATAAGCCCCCCCAAAAAAAAAAACCAACAAGTGCCTATTAAGCCATAGACGCCGATATGCTGTTTCGTGTATGGCAAGATTATCGTTTGGAAGTTTGTCTTGCTACACGAAGCCCTCATATAGAGTCGGAATGAAAATAAAGCTTTGCGGGTTTTTCTTTCTGTCGATACCTTGCACAGTCCTCTTATCATAAGTATTTTATCCACAATAGACATTTAAAAGTGTAATATTCTTTTTGACTCTATACAGGGTGTTTCAAAATTATGTACAATATTATCGTTGTTCTATAGCACTTTTGGCATGCATTTTCAATTCGTTGTCGCAGATCCATAATGTTAGGAACTTGTGTGCCGTAGATGATCGTTTTCACATGACCCCACAGAAAAAAGTCCAAGGGATTAAGGTCGGGTGATCTTGCAGGCCAGGCTACCGGTCCACCTCGACCTATCCACCGATTCGTGTATGCAGCATTAAGGTGTGCTGGAGCGCCATCATGCATGAACCACATGTTAGATCTTATCAAAAGAGGAACATCTTCCAGTAATTCTGGCAATGCATTCTGCAGAAACAAAAGATACGTTCGCCCAGTCAATCGTGGCGGCAACACATAAGGGACAATTAAGTTATTTCCGACAATTCCACACCAAACGTTCACGGAGAAACGCTCTTGATGCGCTCGAGCTCTGGTAACGTGCGGGTTACCATCTGCCCAATGGTGCTGGTTGTGAGAATTCCTGTCCGGGTGAAGGTTGCTTCGTCCGTGAAAAGTATCTGGCTGAGACAACTAGGGTCTGCAGCATGACGACGTTGTATCCATTGGCAAAATCGTTGTCGGTGTAGATAGTCCGTTGGGTTCAGTGCCTGAACCAGTTGCAGGTGGTATGGATACAAAAGCTGACGGTGAAGAATGCGCCAAACAGATGAGTGCGGAATGTGTACCATGGAAGAAATACGACGGGTGCTTGTCTGTGGTTCATCTTGTATGATGTCACTTATCACATCCTCCTCATCCGGAGAATGTGCTACAGGCCGCCCTTGTCCTGTTTGACGGCCAAAGGAACCACGCTCCCTCAAATGTCTGTCGACAGATACAAATGTTCGGTTATTTGGCAAACGTCTATTCGGAAAGCGTTCTTGGTAGAGTCTTCTTGCTTCCACAGCATTTCCGTCCGCAAGACCATACATTAGGTGCATGTCAGTGTATTCTGCACTGGAATACGTGTACATGACTTTTTTTTTTACGTAAATCGTAATGCGTATGTCAAAGCACGCAAACGTTGTGAAATTGCTATTCCTAGTGGATGTGAGTAATGGAAACAAGCGTACACAACTAATGGAACAACCCTAAAGTAGGTTTAAATGGAACAAACCACTCAACCTAGTGTTGGGTCGAAACGCTGGAACTGCTAAAATATCGTCCGCTAACTACCGTGCTTCCCTACTCTATCATATTGGATGACTCGCAAACAAATCGTTTCCAGACAAAGTGCTATAGAACATTTTCGTCTTCTTTTGACCTGAAGAATATGTCACTAAATTTATTGTACATAATTTTGAAACACCCTCTATAGTCCCTCTACTATATGATCAAAAGTACCCGGACACTTCGACACTTTGCTTCTTCTACAATTTAAGAAATTAATATGGAATGGGCCCACCACATGCTAATAGCTTCCACTCCATTAAGTAGATTGTCCGCCAATTGATGAAATGTTGCACGGCGTGACCTAGCTAGCAACCGACGTTCTAATTCATCATTCAAAATTTTTGTGGGATTAAGATCCGGACTCTAAGCAGGCCAATCCAATTCGTCAAGTTTCCTGCAGCAAACCTGCGCTTTATGGGCAGGTGCACGGGCAGCAAATCTGCGCTTTATGAAACAACAGTGGGCCTTTACCAAACTGCTGCCATCGTGGAATTGTCTGAAAAAAATGGAGATAAGCCTCCGTGTTCAAAGTTCTCTTCAGAGGGTCTAGGGGGCGGACTCGCGCTAAGAAACAGTCCGAAACCATTGCGTATATAGCTCCTCGCCTCTACCAACTAGTACAAGCGCTTCACCACTGCAGGTCTGGCATTCTCTAATGTCACAGTGATTACAATACCTCAGGTTAGGTTAGGTGGTAAATTTTTACTTTAGTACAAGGTGAGTCAAAAGTCGCCAGTACACCCTGTTTTTTCGAAAACCTTGCAGGAATTGGGAAATCTGAATATTCCAGTAAGGTATGGGTGAGGTGGTCTATCTTTCACGGTATGTACCGAACATGGCCGCCATCTTGAATCTAAGTCAATTTTTTTTAAATGGAAAGGAGGTCGTGTGATATATCAAATAACATGAGCATTTTCTGACAATTTCATTCCTGTAAACAGATTTGAAGTAGCAGTTATGGTTCAAAAGTTACAACACATTTTGTTTCATTTTGTAGCAGATAACTGAACATGGCTTTGACCACGGAGGAGAGAATTGAGGTCATTTTGATGTCTGGAGAACGAAGTTTCCGTGTCATAGCTGCAGATGTTAACAACCGGCACCCAGAAAGACCTCCAATTTCACACAACACTGTCAGGTGCTTAATTAAGAAATTCCGAGAAACTGGGACTGTGGTTGACACGGTGGTGCTGTGGTGTTCAATTTCTCACACCACTTGACTTTTATCTGTGGGGTCATTTAAAGCAATTCGTATATGCAGAGAAAATCAGAAACAGACACCATCTCCAGCAACGCATTGAAGAAGCGTGGGCCAGCATTTCTGCGGAAATCCTTCTGCGAGTGCATGACGATTGGATTCAGCGCCTTCAAATGTGCCTTCACCAAGAGGGACACCATTTTGAACACATTAAATGACTGTTCTTTATGGAGAACAGTCTAGCCTGTAATTCCAAACAAAATGGGTTGTAACTTTTTAACCATAACCGCTACTTCAAATCTGTTTACAGGAATGAAATTGTCAGAAAATGCTCATGTTATTTGATATATCACACGACCCCTTTTCCATTTAAAAAAATTGACTTAGATTCAAGATGGCGGCCAAGATAATGATACATACCCCAACCTATTTGGTTACAGGGGGCAGTTGATTTCCCCCCGGCCGGTTACAGGAGGTAAATGGTCAGCAATTATTTTATTGTTCACAGAACCTATTTCCCAGTTTTTAGAGATAACTGAAACGCATGACGTCACACGATGCAACAATTTTGCTTCGTGGTGAAGTGGGTGAGCAGCTTCTTTGATTATACTAAAGTGAAAATACAATACCCTATCAAAAGTCATGAACGAAAATGAGACATTCCTTTGCAATTTCATTGTTGGGATTCTTCCCAGCACTACATAACAGAGAGTATGCTATTGAGATGATGCTTGCGTGAATGCTGTAAGAATGTCTCAAAGAAAAGAGCTTTCAGACTTCCAAAGAGGTCCAATTGTTGGGTGCCATCTCGCAGGCAAAACTGTTAGAGCGACGACATTGGACTCTGGATCAATGGCGAATGGTTGAATGGAGTGATGAGCTCCGCTACACCATCTGGCAATCGGAAGGATGGGTTTGGGTATGGCAAACGTTATCTGCCAAGCTGTGTTGTGCCCACGGTGAAGTTCGGCGGAGGGTCGGTTATGGTGTGGGGGTGCTTTTGATGGTATGGGTTGAGTGCAATCGTTTCTGTGGACGGACATCTAAACGCAGAGCGTTACCAAGACATTCTGGAACAACGCAGCACTCCCATCTCTCTGGCAGCACTTTGGCAATGGCCCTTTTCTGTTTCAGCACGATAACGCACCTTGCCATAAAGCAAGGGCTGTAGGCACATGGTTTGATGAAAAGGGTAGCGGATAGAGAGCACTTGAAACCTCCACACACTGAACTTAGTCTTTTCAGCCAGCGTGCCTGGCGCAATCAATCCATCTCGCTCAGTCTGAATTGTCGCGATTCCTGTAACCGGCCGGGAGGAAACCAACTGCCCCCTGTAACC
>JAHWFO010029076.1:0-12891 GCA_023313115.1 Rhysida immarginata | reverse complement strand
TTCAGCTAAGATGTTGTATGAGGAGGCAAAAAAGCCTATGTGACAGCTTGCAGATGGACAAGCTTTGAATAGGCTGGGCAATTCTCAACAGTCAGCAACGCTTTACCATGTAGAGCTTTCTTTTTTTATCTAGCTAGCGATGCCAGTTTTCGAACAGAACAGAAGTGATTCACGCTTTTTTGTTGAACGTGTAACTCACAGGCAATGTTTATCATTCTTAAAACAGCGTGGTCTATTGCCATTCACCGACATTGATAACTATCTTGACCCATCCATGTTAGCACAAACCATGGTATTCATTCGCTCTTTGTTTTGCTTACCATCCTGATAAATGCCACCTTTGAAATATATGGTACTGTCAGGAAGCATTCTATAAAAACGCCCGTCTCAACTGCATTGAAGACAACAAATGGCATGTACAACGTCAACAGTGAAGGGAAGTCCGTTTCATTCCACGTTCGCTACAAACATCACTACAAACAACCACTAACTCTCCACAAACATTACGGAACACAATGCTGTGACTCATCTTGAATCTCTCCAGTCAGCCTGCGCAATATTGAAACTCATTTTTCATAAGTTTGACAAATTCTTATGCTTTTTCGCTAAGAAGTGGTCCACTAAGGGAACCATTTTGGAAGTCACTTCAGTAGTGCCTCTTCTCAGTCACCAAATGCCGCCGTTCGCAAAAGTTTGCAGTTCCTATTAACATGTCCTTCAAAAGCTTGCTATATAATATCACGGTCCCTTCATTTAATACTCACATTATTAGCCTTTTGAAGATTTAATTCTCTTGCAGGGCCAATCGGCCGGACACAAAAAACTTATCACTTTTAACCGAGCGTCCTTATTATCCTGGTCCGTACAAATGACGTTTTAATGTTGTTCGCAGGTTGGGATTAACTTTCATGATGGCGTAATATTCATCAAAGAAGAACTGAAAATGGTCTAAGAGGGTTTATCCTACGCCATAGATCATATTTGGAAATTATTCATGAAAAAAAGGAAAGAAACTTGTCGCACGTGCATCACACTCACACACCGGCCGGGATGTAAGCCTACCTGAAGTATTTTTCATCGAACTGAAATGTTGCAAAAAATCTAACACTTGTTCTCTAAAATTTTAAAGTATTATTTGAAAAAAAACTATTCCTACAATACGTGACTAGAGTTGATGATCTTGTCAAAGACATGCGATCGCTTTAATTGGTGTTGCGTGCAGTGTTGCGAATTGGTGTTTTTGACGTTCGTGGTTACTTCTGAATGAAAAGGTTCGAGACATGTGTATTCTGTCAATAGCTTGCCAGATGAAGTGCTTGTACGAAAAATTTGGATGGGATACGAACTGTTGGTCATTGGTATGTGGGGTAGGATGCATTATGGGGTCCATATGAATTCCTGTTACTTTTGCTGGATCATAAGGCGTTGCGTATGCGCATTATAATTAAGCGAACTGCTTTTGCTTCTGTTTCTCGTAGAGATTGCGCATACACGTTAACGAACCTTGTTTTTGTGTCACATTACCTAACACGGACTTGAATGTGCTTCATGCCAATTCGTGATGATGCACAAAGAAAGCTTCAGTTCGGAAGAAAAAAAAAAGCTTGAATTCGAGCAACCTGTTTCCAGTCCTTTAATGCACACGTAACTTTCATTATTCGATATTCAATTTCTCTGTATAGGAAACTGTATGTTAATATGAGAATGCATGCATATCTGGACATGCATACGTTATTATCGATCCACCTACTTTGTACTCCCTTGTACTTCTTTTCTACTTCGAAACAGGCTCAATTTTTTAAATATGTAATTCAACAAGATACTTTTAATGTTCCTGAAAAAATTTTGTGTACAATGTAGACAAGACTGCGTCAATAGTGCTTGAACATTTGACGGGGTGAACGTGTTGCCCAGTTGAATTTGTTCGGAGAACTTGCTGCTCAGAGCACAATCCCACAATGTAACTGTACAACAGTCTACGGGTAGTTTAAGTATTATATGTATCGGAGAAGATAACAGGAAAGCTCGGCTTCTGTTCCCAAAGCCATTGAATAGCACTGGACCATTGACGACTGGGAAAATGTCGCTTGAACCGATGTTTTCAGGTCCGTCATCTAGTTCATGGAAGACACAGAAATTGGCAATGCAAACAACATGATTCCATGGAGTTATCATCTCTGTCGACTGTTTACCAAGAAGGACTTTACGTATTCCACTGAGAGCTCCTGGTACATAACGTGTTGATCGAGGACATTTGACCACACGAATCAATTCCTCTCAGTCTCAGAGGAGACAGTCACAAAGGTCGATAGCATTTGTACTAAGTCTTAGTTGTCAACATGAGTGACTTTTTTACACTGTCATTTGAGAAATTGATTGTGTTGTCAAGTGGTCGCAAACAACAGGTGATTAGTTTAAAATCGACTGTTGCGGGATGTTTTATAGGATAAACAATTTATAAGCTAGCCTCGTGTAAGACATTTCATAGAATATCCTGTCACAAAAGAGTACGGCTTCAAATAACAAGAGTGGTGATCTCTTGTGACCCTATTGAGGACAGAATGTCTTTCCACAGTTTTCTGACCAAAAAAAAAATAAAATAATGGTAGGTAGTTCTTAAAAGCAACAATTTAAATTTATATTTATTCCAGACGGGTTCCGGTATTAAACCATCTTCGGTATTCCACGCTTGCTATTGTAGCCCACCGAAGATGGTTTAATACCGAAATCGGTCTGGAGTAAATATAAATTTAAATTGTTGCATTTAAGAACTGGCTACCATTATTTTATTGTTATACGCAACATGGACCCATGTTACCATCACAAAAAAAATAATTTTTAGAAATTTTATTTGATAAATGCAAATCAGCTATTCTCTAAATATTTGTTCTAACCATAAGCATTGTTTCGGAAGTTTTTTTTTTCGATTATTGGAAAGGGGTTCTTTATAATGCAAGATCCTACATCACAGAGTTGATACTGGGTAAGCTAATGATCGTCTTTTGAGCTATTTATTCCGAGTATTGGCAAATAAAGAGGAAGTTCACAACGCCCACCTTGTCATTTGAAGTGAAACGAAAACCTTGATCACACGATAAATATATACATATTACGTTCAACGTTCTTATTAATATTTACACTAATTTTGTATTTGTTAATTTGGGTATCGCTCCATGACAATACCCTCTGATAAGAAAGAAGATGTTCTTCCTACCAGGTTATATCAAAAACTTATGACATTTGACGAAAACCCCATATCCGAATTAGGATTTGGCAACTCATGCTATTTGTTTTAATAAGAGTTCCATGTCTTGTTGGCAGCAAGGAACACTCTATCTGGGCCTTCATGTAATTATTTAACTTTGAGAAATAACTATAAAGGAGAAAATACTGTTTTCCATCATTAACAATTCTTGTACACTTTTTGAATGAACTTCATTAAGATTTCTATTTCATCAGTCAAATAATTAAACAACTTTTTAGGAATTTATTGAAAATATCAAGCACTTCTTATTCGAGTGGCCTCTAGCGACAATAATGCAAACCTATAAATAGAATATTCCGTTTGTGCATTGCATGCGTTTTCTAAATTATCTTGATTGGGCGCCTCTTTCTGTTTTGCAGTATTTTTTAGGGGGATTCACTTTTCTTGACTGTTTTGACCTTCGCTCTCCTCTTGTTTCTGTGTCACTTTTCTGGACGTTTTCATCTTTCTTCATCTTACGTGATATAGACCTGGACATCCTTAATGCATGCCAGATCCTATTGTATACGTCAGTTAAGCTGGCGAAAACATTATTAGAACTTTAGTTTCACATGTTGTGCATCAGGAGCAGATGGACCCCTAGGTACGCGGTCATCAAGATGCAGGATCAATCAGCTGCTGCGAAGAGAACGAAGGCCTTTGCCGAGCGGAGGATTAATATGCAAGAAAAAGGTATGCTTAAACAAAGAAATCAGGAGGACTCATCTGCGTCTTGCTGAACTCATAACCTCCATTATCGTGATGGAAATCCGTCATTGAATCCATGATTCGATAAAGCCAGTGAAGGAAGACAATTTCAAGAAATGATGGACAAAATATACAGACTGCGTAACATGGGCCGAACGGAGACGGGCCATTTCAAATTCCAGTGGTCCTATTCTCGAAATTTTCATGATAACATCTCACTTGAGTTGGGAGTGTCACGTGATACAAACCCGAATGATCAGACAAAATTAAATGTTATGGTTGTTATTTTTACTTTATATTTGCTAACCTTCTTTGTTAAACTTTTCTATAACACGAGATGCTCCTGCGCATTATCGCTTGATGGATTACTATAGAGAAAGTATCTGAATGCCTCAATTGCTGTCATGGCATCGTCAAGCAATGGATCTTTTGTTTCATCGTCTTCCTCATCGCTCTTGTTGATGTCAGCATCATTTCCAGAGCTGCGTGATGCCAGGACTTCTTCAACAATTTCCCTGTAGCAGGGTGCTTCACAGGTCACAGCAGTATCATCCATACAAGCACAATCATGGAAAGTTATGCCATCCGCTGGAAACAGTTGTGCAAATCGATATTATCTTCGTCGTCGTCATTTGTGTCGATGACCTACAGATCAGGAGAGCTGATGTCACTGTGGCCCTTACGTAGCCTGGTAACTTGTATATTTTGTCAAATCTCTCCAATCAGATAGCAATATCTGCGTTGCAACCAGAATGTCAAGGGCACATGTCTTATTTCTCGCAATGCAGTTAATAGCAAGTTTAGTTTTAAACTTTCGTTATTTGACCTTGAGATTTGTTATTATTGCCAGGCAGCATGATTTCAGCTAAGATGTTGTATGAGGAGGTAAAAAAGCCTATGTGACAGCATCCAGTTGGACAAGCTTTGAATATGTTAGGAAATTCTCAACCATGTTGAGCTTTATTTTTTTTATCTAGCTAGCGAAGCCAGTTTTCGAACAGAACAGAAGTGATTCACGCTTTTTTGTTGAACGTGTAACTCACAGGCAATGTTTATCATTCTTAAAACAGCGTGGTCTATTGCCATTCACTGACATTGATAACTATCCTGACCCATTCATTCGCTCTTTGTTTTGCTTACCATCCTGATAAATGTCACCTTTGAAATATATGTTATTGTCAGGAAGCATTCTATTAAACGCCCGTCTCATCTGCATTGAAGACATCAAATGGCATGTACAACGTCAACAGTGAAGGGAAGTCCGTTTCATTCCACGTTCGCTACAAACATCACTACAAACAACCATACCTCTCCTCAAACATTACGGAAAACAATGCTGTGACGCATCTTGGATCTCTCCAGTCAGCTTGCGCAACATTGAAACTTTTTTTTATAAGTTTCACAAATTCTTATGCTTTTTCGCTAAATAGTGGTCCACTAAGGGAACCATTTTGAAAATCACTTCAGTAGTGCCTATTCTCAGTCGCCAAATGCCGCTTTTCGAAAACGTTTGCTTTTCCTATTAACATGACCTTCAAAAGCTTGCTATATAATATCACGGCTCCTCCATTTAATAATCACATTATTAGCCTTTTGAAGATTTAATTCTGTTGCAAGGCCATTCGGCCGGACCAAATAAAAACTTATCACTTTTAAGCGAGCATCCTTATTATCCTGGTCCGTACAAATGACGTTTTAATGTTGTTCGCAGGTTAGGATTAACTTTCCTGATGGCGTAATATTCATCAAAGAAGAACTCAAAATGGTCTAAGAGAGTTTATCCTACACCATAGATCTTATTTGGAAATTATTCATGAATAAAAGGAAAGTAACTTCTACAGCTTGGACTCGAATCAGGACCAAGAGATCGCCATCTCTCCTGCTGATGCTCTGACCAAGAGATCGCCATTTTGTCGCACGTGCATCACAGGCACGCACCGGCTGGGATGTAAGCCTACCTGAAGTATTTTTCTTCGAACTGAAATGTTGCAAAAAATCTAACACTTGTTCTCTAAATTTTAAAAGTAATATTTGAAAAATCCTATTCCTATTATACGTGACAAGAGTTGATGATCTTGTCAGAGATCGCTTTAATTGATTTTGCGTGCAGTGCTGCGAATTGGTGTTTTTGATGTTCGTGGTTACTTCTGAATGAAAAGGTTCGAGACATGTCTGTTCTGATCAGTAGCTTGCCAGATGAAGTGGCTGTACGTAAAATTTGGATGGGATACGAACTGTTGGTCATTGGTATGTTGCGTAGGATGCTTTATGTGGTCCATATGACTTCCTGTTATTTTTGCTGGATCATTAGGCGTTACGTATGCGGCATCATAAATCAGCGAACTGCTTTTGCTTCTATTTCTCGTAGAGATTGCGCATACACGTTAAAGAACCTTGTTTTTCTGTCACATTACCTAACACGGTCTTGAATGTGCTTCATGCCAATCCGTGATGATGCACAAAGAAAGCTTCAGTTCGGAAGAAAAAAAAAAGCTCGATTTGAAGCAACCTGTTTCCAGTCCTTTAATGCACACGTAACTTTCATTATTCGATATTCAATATCTCTGTATAGGAAACTGTATGATAATATGATAATGCATGCATATCTGGATATGCATACGTTACTATCGATCCACCTACTTTGTACTCCCTTGTACCTCTTTTCTACTTCAAAACAGGCTCAACTTTTTAAATGTGTAATTCAAAAAAATACTTTTAATGTTCCTGAAAAAATTTTGTGTACAATGTAGACAAGACTGCGTCAATAGTGCTGGAACATTTGACGGGGTGAAGGTGTTGCCCAGTTGAATTTGTTCGGAGAACTTGCTGCTCAGAGCACAATCCCACAATGTAACTGTCCAACAGTCTACGGCCAGTTTGGGTATTATATGTATCGGAGAAGATAACAGGAAAGCACGGCTTCTGTTCGCAAAGCCATTGACTAGCACTGGACCATTGACGACTGGGAAAATGTCGCTTGAACCGATGTTTTCAGGTCCGTCATCTTGTTCATGGAAGACACAGAAATTGGCAATGCAAACAACATGATTCCATGGAGCCATCATCTCTGTCGACTGTTTACCAAGAAGGACTTTACGTAGTCCACTGATAGCTCCTGGTACATAACCTGTTGATCAAGGACATTTGACCACACGAATCAATTCCTCTCAGTCTCAGAGGAGACACTCACAAAGGTCGATGGCATTTGCACTAAGTCTTAGTTGTCAACATGAGCGACTTTTTGACACTGTCATTTGAGAAATTGATTGTGTTGTCAAGTGGTCGCAAACAACAGGTGGTTAGTTTAAAATCGACTGTTGCGGGTTGTTTTATAGGATAAACAATTTACAAGCTACCCTCGTGTAAGACATTTTATGGACTATCCTGTCACAAAAGAGTTCGGCTTCAAATAACAAGAATGGTGATCTCTTGTGACCCTATTGAGGACAGAATGTCTTTCCACAGTTTTCTGACCAAAAAAAAATAAAATAATGGTAGGCAGTTCTTAAATTCAAGAATTTAAATTTATATTTATTCCAGACCGGTTCCGATATTAAACCATCTTCGGTATTTCACGCTTGCTATTGTAGCCCATCGAAGATGGTTTAATACCGAAACCGGTCTGGACTAAATATGAATTTAAATTGTTGCAATTAAGAACCGGCTACCATTATTTTATTGTTATACGCAACTTGGGGTACCCTATCATTTGGCCGAACGGGCATTTAACCGACGGACATTTCACCGATGGACATATGGCCGAACGGAAATTTAACCGACGGAAAATGCCTGCATTTCATCGACATTTGGACATTCGGCGTAAAGAGATGTTTTCGGCAATATAATTCATTTAATGGGAAAATAAATGTTTTCAGGAGGTTATTTCGTAAAACAAATCTTATGAGACAAATCTGTTTAATTCTTTCTACTAAGCAAGCATTTTGTATGGTATCTATAAAATTATTCCTTTTTTGTATGTCTTTTTAAATAAATATTTGTTTTTATAACGTTAGGTAGGTTAAGATGGGAACGGGAAAAAATGCAACTTAGGGTCTTATATTATTAAATAATATCAATTCTTATCCTGTATGTTTTTTTAAATGAATATTTTACTTTTATAGAATGAGATACTCATTAGTGATGGGCGATATTTGATACCAGTATCGTGCATTATAAATTTATTCATACACATTAAAAAATTCTGTTCTACTTTATGAGGGGACATAAAAATTCTAATATCGGATAGTATCCGGTACACCCCACTTCATCGAAAAACCATGGCCCACTAAAAACTCCGATATACAATACTCATTTCCAAAAAAGTTGGGACAGTGCAAAATATATAGAAAAAAAAAAGGGATGATGTAACAAAACTTTCTCGCGAATACAAAATAGCAGATACGTTTATGAAATGACATAAATATACTGTGTGCACCAAAACATTTTGTATCGTGGACGGGACGTTCATTTTGAATGGGGGTGTTGCAACACGTTCCAAAATAGTAGGGACATACGTTGTAGAAAGCGCCGTTAGTAGTGGAACCTTCCGAATTGATGACGTCGTACTACATTCCGTATAAATAACAGTTGCCATCCGTCGTTCAGGTAACTTATTTGGAACGATGGGTCGAGGCAAGCCAGTTAGCGAAGATCTTCGTGTTCGAATCATTCAGGAATTCACAAACAACGTTTCTCAGCGTGCAATAGCCAGAAGATTTAACCTGTCGTCATCTACAGTACATAATATTATCAAGCGCTACCGAGATAGTGGTGAGATCACAGTTCGGAAAGGCCAAGCTAGAAAACCTATTCTGAATGCTCGAGCTCTTCGGATCCTCCGACGTCACTGCGTCACGCATAGGAACGCTGTGATTACGGACATAGCCACGTGGGCCCGCGATTTCTTTGGGAAGCCATTATCGTTGAATACTGTACGCCGGTGCATCCACAAATGCAAACTTAGTTTATACTGTGCACAACGAAAGCCATACATCAACAAACGACAGCAACGTCGCCGTCTGATATGGGCTCGAGCCCATCGCAGTTGGTCCCAAGCACGCTGGAAGAACATATTGTGGTCCGGTCAATCAACCTTTACGATTGTTTTTGGAAATAATGGACGCCGTACACTCCGGACCAAAGACGAAAAGGATATTCCCGCGTGCTACAGAAACCACCGTCTGTCATGGTCTGGGGCTGTATTAGTGGCCATGGAATGGGAGACTTACACATCTGCAATGGCACCGTCAATGCTGAAGCGTATATACAGATCCTGGAACAAGCTATGGTGCCATCTAAGAGGCGCCTGTTTGGACGACGTCAGTGTATATTTCAACAAGACAACGCCAGACCGCATGCAGCGCGCATAACTTCTGCATGGCTACGTCAGCAGCGCATTCGTATGTTGGATTGCCCCCCTTGCAGCCCGGATCTGTCGCCTATAGAAAACGTTTGGTGTATTATTAAAAGAAAACTACAACAGCGATGACCCTGGACAGTTGAACAGCTGGAAACCTATATCCAACAGGAATGGGACAGAATTCCGGTTACGGTGTTAGAAAGATTGGTGTCATCGATGCCCAGAAGATTACAGTGTGTCATCAAGAGGAGAGGTGACGCCACACCGTGGTAAACGCCGTGCTGTCCCAACTTTTTTGGGAGTGTGTTGCACGTGCCAAACAGGAAAACCACGTGTATCTTTCTTTAAGCATATAAGATATGTAATCCCATGCCTAATTTATCGTTTATGTATTGTAATGCGTAGAAATAAACGGCAATACAATAATCCAAACAAATGTGTTGGAGTTCTTCTTAAATGTTGCACTGTCCCAACTTTTTTGGAAATGAGTATTGTAGTTACGACTATATCGAGTTGGAATTATTTGACTCTTTTAGTCGACTAAGGACCAAATTATCGCGATATTTATTGATATCGAAGAATATCGCACATCCCTATGGACGATACTTTAGTATCGCATATTTTAGAGTCATCGATACTGTCAGAATTTTCGCATTTGGTACTATCCGATATTAGAATTTTTATGACTCCTCTTAATGCAGGACAGAAACCTGATGTGTATGGAATATACTTTTAATACCACGATACTAATATCAAATATTGCCCATCACTAATGAGTATCTCATTTTATAGAAGTAAAATCATTTAAAAAGACATACAAGAAAAGACTTGATATTATTAAATAATACAAGACCCTTAGTTGCATTTTGTCCGTTTCCCATTTTAACCTACCTAACGATATGAAAACTAACATTTATTTAAAAACACATACAAAAAAGAATAATTTTCTAGGTCCATACAATATGCTTGCTTAGTAGAAAGAATTAAGAAAGAATTTGTCTCATAAGATTTGTTATACAAAATTACCTCCTGAAAACTTTTTTTCCCCCATAAAAAGAATTATATTGCCGATAACATCTCTTTACGCCGTATGTCCAAATGTAGATGAAATGCAGGCATTTTCGGTTAAATTTCCGTTCGGTCATATGTCCGTCGGCCAAGTGTCCGTCGGTCAAATGTCCGTCGGCCAAATGACCGGGTACCGCAACATGGACCCATGTTAACATTACAAAAAAAATAATTTTTAGAAATTTTATTTGATAAATGCAAATCAATTATCCTCTAAATATTTGTTCTAACCATAAGCATTGTTTCGGAAGTTTTTTTTTCGATTATTAGAGAGGGGTTCTTCTTAATGCACGATCCTACATCTCAGAGTTCATAATGGGTAAGCTAATGATCGTCTTTTGAGCTATTTATTCCGAGTGTTGGCAAATAAAGAGGAAGTTCACAACGCCTACCTTGTCATTTGAAGTGAAACGAAAACCTTGATCACACAAAAAATATACACAGATTACGTTCAACGTTCTTATTAATATTTACACTAATTTTGTATTTATTAATTTGGGTATCGCTCCTTAGCAATAACTTTTGATAAGAAAGAAGATGTTCTTCCTACCAGGTTATATAAAAAACTCAAGATATTTGACGGAATAGAAGAACCAAGAGCAAAAACAATAGAATTAAGTTAAGTTATAGTAACTTATACCATAGCCTAATAATACGAAGTCTGTACACTCCGGGGTTTCCTTTGATTCCTGATTTCCATCTGCGCATGCCCAACCACCTAGCGGACGGCCCCACAATCACGTTTGAATTAGATCGCGTGTATTTATCAAGAAACTTCGCTTTAACTTTCCAATCACAATACAGGGTGATTTACATCGAATGTAAAATACTTAAAGGGGGTATTATAAAGGTTAAGATAAACACAAAACGTCCTATGAACATGGGTTCAAATATGAACGATAACTGAGATATGAACAGAAGTAAAAATGCCGCCACCAAGATCAACAAGTTATAATAACTCAGATTCTGTAAAGCCTAGATTAATGAAATTTGGAGGAATAACAGAGTACATAAGACTGTGTATACCTTTAAAATTTGATCTAATTCTAACAAGAAGTTTCCAAGTTACTCATTCAACATCATAATACGTACGTGTTCACTTGTGACTACTAACTAGCACTTGTCACAATTTTGACTGTGTAACTCGAAAACTTCTCGTTGGAATTTAATCAAATTTTAACGGTATACACAGTCTTATGTACTTTGTTATTCCTCCAAATTTCATTAATCTAGGCTTTACAGAATCTGAGTTATTATAACTTGTTGATCTTGGTGGCCGCATTTTTATTTCTGTTCATATCTCAGTTATCGTTCATATTTGAACCCATGTTCATAGGACGTTTTCTGTTTATCTTAACCTCTATAATACCCCCTTTAAGTATTTTACATTCGATGTAAATCACCCTGTATATTACGGCTTCTTTTTCTTTCTTATGTATAAGCAAGCTATAAACTAATTCTTTTTCGGATGTTTAAATATTTCGCCCTTAAACGAGACATTAGCGCAGTTAAAATAAATATCTCGGATCGCTTACGACCACTCGAAGCGAATCATAGCCAACTGACAAAGCGTTTTCCCATTGGTTGGAGAATTTTGACGTCATAACGATGCGTGTGTTAGCTGTAAGTTCCGGGGCCATCCGTTAGGTTCGCTGCTTGTACGAAGAGCAGAAATGGGCACGTTTTTTACTATGGGATTCGACGGGAGTGTACAGACTTGGTTTTATTAGGCTATGCTTATACTATATGTTTTAATAACAGTTCCAGGTCTTGTTGGCAGCAAGGAACACTCCATTTGGGCCTTCATGTAATTATTTAACTTTGAGAAATAACTATAAAGGAGAAAATACTGTTTTCCATCATTAACAATTCTTGTACACTTTTTGAATGAACTTCATTAGGATTTCTATTTCATCAGTCAAATAAATAACAAACTTTTGAGGAATTTATTGAAAGTATCAAGCACTTCTTATTCGAGTGGCCTCTAGCGACAATAATGCAAACCTATAGATAGAATATTCTGTTTGTGCATTGCATGCGTTTTCTAAATTATCTTGATTGGGCGCCTCTTTCTGTTTTGCAGTATTTTTAAGGAGGACTCACTTTTCTTGACTGTTTTGGCCTTCGTTCTCCTCTTGCTTCTGTGTCACTTTTCTGGACGTTTTCATCTTTCTTCATCATACCTGGACATCCTTAATGCATGCGAGATCCCATTGTATACGTCAGTTAAGCTTGCGAAGACAGTATTAGAACTCTCGTTTAATAGGTTGTGCATCAGGACCAGATTGACCCCTAGGTACGCGGTCATCACGATGCAGGATCGATCAGCTGCCGCGAAGAGAACGAAGGCCTTCGCCAAGAGGAGCATCAATATGCAAGAAAAAGGTATGCTTAAACAAAGAAATCAGGAGGACTCATCTGCGCCTTGCTGAACTCATCACCTCCATTACCAAGATGGAAATCCTTCGTTGAATCGATGATTCGATCAAGCCAGTAAAGTAAGAGAATTTCA
>JAHWFO010029074.1:0-12935 GCA_023313115.1 Rhysida immarginata | reverse complement strand
TCCCCCCCCTTTTGATATCTATAATCTATAAAGGGTCTTGTACTGAATTTGTCCGTACTCAATAAACGAACGCAGCCGGAGCACGGGCTTTTTACGTCTAGCACGGAGCACGGGCTTTTTACGTTCTCTAGCACAACATTGGCGCGCATGCTCATTGTGGCATTACTCATCTGTCTCATGAAATCCGTAATGGTGGGAAAACATTGTTAAGGGACATTGTTAGCTCTAAAACAATGCAAATCATAAACGTGCAAGTAATCACAAGCTACATTCAAAAACTCCGTGCTAGTCGTGTTAAACGTGTCGTGTTGCTAAAAATCTGATGTCACTTCCTGCATGAACCATGTCCCGGCTGCGTTCGTTTATTGAGCGAAGGAAAAACGAGCTCTACATGAGCGCTCACTTAGCTCTTGGGGGGCGCTGCTGTAGTTTTACGAACGATTTTGACGATTTCAAGGGATGTCGCTCTTTGTCATTAGCTCTTTGTCATTAGCGCTCAGGCAACATGGATGTCAACAAGAAACTTATTTCCGAAGCGATTGCTTTTGCGTATTCGTTTTTATTCCCTGAAGACGAATAAAAAAGTTTTTTTGTGTGTTTGTGAAGTTAAATCAAGAAACCTCTTTATAATTTATACATACATAAAATATATTCCAATTTACATAATTATAAATTGATTATTATCTTTATTTTTAAAAATGAAAATTGTACAAACAAAAAAAATTGCCGAAAATTGTCTGTTCTTCCCCCCCTTTTGATATCTATAATCTAAGAAATAAAGGGTCTTGATATAGAAACACTAATTTCTTTTATATTTATTTGATAGAATATAAAAATGAATAAAAAAATGAAATTGCCGTCAGTTAAAGTTAAAACTTTCTGGTCTTTTGCTTCAGCTGCCATCTTGTTTTCGTGATCTTCTCTGTCGCGAAGAGCGAGATTCTACGCTCGCCAACATTTTGGTGAGCGAAGAATTTACGAACGAATTTGCTGAGGTAGAAACTAGTTGTTTATCCCTGACGAGCGCCAACTAGCGGTCAAAAATTGAAACTGCCTCGGCACGCAATTTCAAGCCCGATGCGGAGGCCTAATATCTCGAAGGCCACGGTCCTAATTATCGTGGTTACAATTTTCCCGCCATATAGAGATAGTGGAGCTATTAGCGGGGCACGTCACAGCTGGACGACAGTCAACTGGACGATAGTCAACTGGGCGATGTGGACGACGATAATTTTATAATTAAAAAAAAAAAAAAAGCCAACTAAAAATACCAACTTTATTTTGCCGTCCGTTT
Source organism: Rhysida immarginata (assembly GCA_023313115.1). Classification (NCBI taxonomy): domain Eukaryota; kingdom Metazoa; phylum Arthropoda; class Chilopoda; order Scolopendromorpha; family Scolopendridae; genus Rhysida; species Rhysida immarginata. Next base: position 11,641 of record JAHWFO010029074.1, on the reverse strand, counting down.
TAATTTTAATTCTTAGTTGTTAGCATTAAAAAATATCAATACAATTGAACAATGTAATGAAATATTGTGCATTAAAACAATTTTGTAACGATCATATAATTTCATATATTTATTTATCGGGCCATAATAATTTTTAAGTAATTTTTATAACTTTATAAATTCTTCAATGAAAAAATTCCTAATGGTAAATGACTAATAAGTCGTTTCTGGGTTAATATAATTGGACAATGTTATCATAAGTAGCTTAGAAAAAATGGTTCTAAATACGAATTGCATCACGCAGCATTTGCCGTTGATAAAAATGCGAAGATTCTGTGGTTAGAACCTTATCTGAAACGATAACACTTATTTTGCAGTAATCATTTTGCATACTTTGCATACTTTCTTTTTCGAAAGTATTTTTATTGCATTATTTTACTGACCTCGTAGTATATTTAGTAGACTTAACTTTTGTCTGTCATCACTGAAGATGGCTACTTGGTAGCCGAAATACGTATCCGATATTTCAAATCTCCTTGTGGATAAGAGATTCCCTCCGATTTTGGTACTTAATTCTATATATTTATTTTAGATAAATCCTATATTTTAAGTCAGAAACGAGGAAAAATTTCCTTGAAATAAATATATTTAATTAAAAAAAAATATAATAAAATGCCATGTTGTATTAGTTCATAGATATTAACATGTAATAATAATAAAATAAATGAATTAAGTTATAGTAAAATTAAATTTTTTTAAATTTGAAGTTTTAAAATATTTCTGTCGTCCAAATGTCCATAAAAAAACAGGATGGTAAAGTTGTTGTTTCTTTAAGTTATAAAATTTTCGTCGCCCACTTGACCAGCGCCTAGTTGCACTCGTCCAGTTGACGTGTTCCCCTATTAGCGATAGACACTTTACTTTCGACCCAATCTTCTCCGATTATCAAAAATAACTTCTCTGCTTTCCATAACTGATGTTCTTCAAAAAATAGAGTTCCTTCTTCACTAGTTAATCATGGGATGATGGCGCAATTAATTCGTATAACTATAAAATATTCAGGTAAGCGACATTTTTCCGCCATTACAGCTTTTCATGAGAGAGATGAGGAATGCCACAATGAGCATGCGCGCCATTGTCGAGAGAGCTAACCATAGCCAACATGATAGGGAGCTAATCATGTTGGCTATGGAGCTAACACAGCCTTCAGCCTACATGATTAGAGAAGGCTGTGCACGAACACGGACGAAAAAACCCCGTGCTCCGTGCTAGGCGTTTGGCTGCGTTCGTTTATTGAGCGCTTAGCGAGCGCTCAGGGGGCGCTCAGTACGATTGATGCTAATTTATCCGACTTTATCTCGCAAAATTCTGGCTCTCACGACAAAATTAGGTCTAATAAAGAAAACTATCTTTCATGGAAATGATTTTATAGGGAAATTCTTATATGTTCAAACGGACAGTGGAATAAAAATTCTATAAATATGTGAAAAAAAAACAACCCCTCATCCATCCCTGCCTGTACTGGTGGGAGGTTCTCCTTGTTATAAAAGAACATTATCATTTAAAACTTTAGTGAAAAATCATTACTTAACTGAATTTCCTTTATTCATTTACATTTATGTAATATTGATGAATTTGTCTTTACACCGGTTTATTGTACAATTTTCAGCAAGAGCAAATGACATGCACAATGCTAAACTACTTTTCACCACACGTCATCTGGAATGGTCTGCATAAAAACAATCATTGATATGTGGACCGATTTGAGTCTATTGCGTTCAGACTCAAAAAACGTCTCCTGACGTTGGTTAACCGATTTCGAAAAAAACGATTAACCCGATTCGATATCATCAAGAACAGATGAAGAGGGAGGGATAATCGTTCGATTACCTACCTTCATTTGTTTTTTGATATCATGCTCTAGACGATTTATCGAACGAGATCGTCTGTACTATTATCGATTTTATTGATACATCCAACAACAGGCTGTTGAATGTACGTACATTCAACTAAAAAAAACAAAACAACTAAATACCTGTTAATGTAGGTTTCGGGCTGATGACAGCATAAAGCGAAATTGGATTTCAATAATTTCAAAATAAAGTACTTTTATTAAATGATTAATTTAATAACACATGGCCTCTGAAAACACTAACACTGAATCAGGGGCGTAGTTAAGGGAGGCAAAGGTGTGCAGTTCACGAGCGCAACGAATTAGCACTTTAAAAACAACGAAATATCTCAATGAGAGAATACAAAAAATATAAATTACAAATATATATAATCAATGAAAAGCAAAATACAAATTAATAAAAAAAACTGCGTTCGAAATGTTTGTTTTTCCTCTAAATTCACGAAATAATTTTATCAACGTCTGTAGCTTCCATAGATTAAGCTTGAATCCACCCTTGTTTTATTAGAGTGCCTATAATATTATAGGCACTCTAGTTTTATCCCTTATGACCTCCCTCTAGCGTAAAAGTTGAACTTCCGCTGGCACGGAGGAAAGCATTGAAATGAGAGGCGATGCGGAGGCCTAATATCTCGAAGGCCACGTTAGGACACGACTTACTGGATGCTAACGACCTGTTCATTTAGCTGATTTCCATTGTTGTTTCAGGCAGACAAAACAATACCGCCTAGAGAGAAAGCCTGCTCACGGAAAAATCATACATTGTTACATTATCTACGATAGGGACAATTTCGTGCTTATAATTGATAGAAATATGATGAACAATACCTTATCGTAGGTAATGTAACAATACGCTGCCTGATCGGTCTTAACATGGATGAAGAAAAGATGGATGGGACACTCCATTGCCGTCCCCAGTGAGTTTGATTTTGGGGCGACATCTGGAGCTTTGCGTAGTACTAAATATAATCATCTGCTTAGATTGATTAATAAAATTAAAAATAGACTAAAAACAATAAAATAAAAAATATAAAAAAACTTGCTAAGCACACTTTTATCTTAAAAAGACACTTAATATATGAATTTCTTTTTTAAAAGATTTCTAGTACTACGCAAATCGAAACGATGGTGGTGAAGTTTCGGTTTAGTACTACGCAAAGCAGAAACTGAAACTATTTTTCTTTATTTCCCAGACAGATTTGGTTTAGTACTACGCAAATCCACAGAGAGCGCCACTGAAAAAAAACTCACGCTCGACGCATAGGAGTGTCCCATCCATCTTTTCTTCATCCATGGTCTCAACCACGGTCTATAGATATTCAAGGTCATCGAGTTTCGGCCATTTTTCATTGTTTCGAGAAGCTAAGGAAAACAGATCGCGCCAGGTGCCGCATAGATCGCACTATTCCCGACCGCAACCTGCGATAGAGATTTTCATTGAAACTGAATACGAAAGTAAAGTTTCTGTCTGCCGATAGGGTGGCGCTGCAGGTGCAGTTGGGCAGATTCTACATGCAGCGCCATTTTTCAATAGAGTTCCCACCCTACCGGGAGCTAGAAATTTTAGCTTCATTTTAACAATGGAGCTCTATGACCATGAATATCTATAGACCGTGATCTCAACTCAAGTGGCAGCACAAATCGTGCTCGACAGCACAGACAACACAAGCACATTCAAAAATTAACCTAGCACGGATCGTGCTATAGCTTAACACGACTAGCATGGAGTTTTTGAATGTAGCTACTGTTTAAAACTTAAACGAAATCAAAAACGCGATAATGAACAAAAAAAAAAATGTCTATCCATATCTGATTCGAATTCTGCTATTCGAGGCAGTAGGCAGAGACTTTAACGATGCTGCTGTCAGCCGCTGTCGCTTATTATTGTCAGGAAAGAGCACGCGACGAGCACATCCCAAGCATATACCTGCTACTCTATTTTCATTCAGAAGGGACAGGTCCATTCTAATCTGCCTTAACTCTTAGTACAAGTGCCTAATTTTGCAACCGATCAACATCCAGTAAGCTCAGCCCCTTCAGAGCAAGTAAAAACCTTTTTGCACCCGACTGTACATTTCTAAGGTAAATGAAATAATGCTCAAACGTAGAATACGCTACACAGCATTTTTGTTCTGTGAGTAAGAATAAAGTAAGCCTAATCTAATGGTCTTATTATCAATACCTTTCTGGTTATACCAATTCTTTTTTGTTTATAACTACAGAAGTGGATATACCGGTGCATGAGTTTCTGTTGCCTTCGCACTTTCAACGTATGCGGTTCTCATTCTCAAACCATAAATTTCACAGGAACATCAGAAACATCAACCCTTTTGCACTTGCGTAGAAGTGATGAAGGATGTTTGTGGCCACTCTACAGGAAGCGTTCAAATGTGGATAATACAGCACGTTCCCAGAAGATATAATTTGCCAACTGTCAATGAGGTAGCAGCAGTGTTTGAAGCCGTCGATGGAGAACTAGCCACCATTTGAGCGAGATTTATGCATCTCTTCAAGCACGGGGAACAACTGATAACACATGTCGATTTTGAGTCCGAACTGTGATCTAATGATTTACCCGTTGCTGTTTCCTCATGGCTGGAAGATGAAATTCAGGAGCACTGAAGGAAAGAAAGTGAGCATGTTAACCTTCTACTTCTACAAACTGTGCGAAAGGCCAGGACTGTTTAATTCGGTTTGCACGGGGGGAAACTTACTCAGCAGTATATTGTGGGCGGAGCTTTTTAAAAGTTGAAGCAGACCGGCTACATAGTGTGAAAGAAAGTCAGAAGACTTTGAGAGTGGAGGCTTACAACTTGGCTTAATGGATTTCGTTCACAATCGGGCTGATAAATTTAATATGAAAACAGGAAAGATCTGTGTTCCACCTAAGTCATTTACCGGGAGCAAACGCGCATTGCAGCAAAACTACTAGGATTCAATGGCCATGGTGGCCAAGTTCGGGAAACCAGATCTCTTCATCATATTTACATATAATCTAAATTGGACTGAAATGACAGAACAACCGGCTCCGTACGAAATTTCGATGCATAGATCCGAAATCGTCGCGAGAGTCTTTCCTTGAAATTGAGAGCATTTGTCGACGACCTGACCAAAAACTCGGTGCTAGGAAAGGTGGTGGCATGGATGAACATCATCGCGTTCCAGAAAAGAGGTAATGAATTAGTTAAGAAAACCAATAACAAATGGAATGATCTCGAACGCAATTATTTGAATGTATCCATTTCTTCCAAGAATACTTAGAATCGTCAAAACATACAGTTCACAGGCCTGCCTGCCTTGCCTCTAGTAGTATTTATGTTATTATTTAATTTTTACACTCTAGTATTATTATTTAACTTTTACTTAATAAAAATTTAATTTCCTGTATATGATCAGTTTGTGTAATACTTTTATAGTTATTAATTGTATTCTAAACACGAAGGATATTGAAGCAGTATAAGCAGTTAGTGGCAAATGTCCGAGCGGCAAATGTCCTATCCTCGTTACACTGTTCATAAAAATTCTTGTTACAATCTCATGACCTTGCATAATTTGTACAGTGTTTCTACATTTTATTGTATTAAAATTTTAATTTTCGATATTTTAATTTTATAAATTTATACGTTTTCTTTGATCTATTATCATGCTTCCTAGATTAACATTGAGATTTCATTAAACATTTCACGGGTCTTTTCTTTGGTCGTAGCGATCGCGTTTTAGTTACACCTCAGGAAACAGCATGCGCAAAACCCTGAGCCATTCCTCTGTTATTCTTCATCCATGGTTTAGACGCTAGTGTGTCGAGCCTGTAGTAGCTTTTCCTCAGTTCTCTAGAAAATCAAGGTAACGTTCTTCTGCAATTTCTAAAATTTCAAATTGTTACACAATTATTTTTTAAAATGCAAACAGACTCCATAGTCTTTTGATTCTTATGTACAAACAAATTCAAAGCGGAAGGAACGCCGCTCTACCTTCAAATTAGGCCTAAAGCAGTCGTCGTGGCCATTCTTAAATTAATACTAGTTGTTCGCTTCCGTTATTGAAGGATAAGAAATGTTAAACACATTTAATAAGAGCCATAGTCTACAACTGTTCTCTCGAAATAATACAAGTAAGTAGGCCATATTACAAAGTCCATATTCATTTCTCTTGAATTGACGGGACTTCTCCAGTGTTGTTGCTAGGTCTTGGACTAATAATTGTTGTTACTTATTAGTCCAAGGCTAGGTGCTCTTATCCAACACTTGTAATGGCCACGCGAAACTATCTTTTGCTATATCGACGTGGCTTTTATATGTTAGTTCAATGAAAAATAATTCAGCTTTACGCTTGCGCCATCCCTTTTGAACATACGAAAGCAGAGCCGCCGACCTTCTTGTTAGCTGATGAGGGGGATTTTGCCTCAAAGCGGGGGATTGCCGGATGTTGTCATTACTTATATATCACACATATTTTCACTTTAAGAGTGCCTTTATTTCTCATATATACCTATATAGAGTATATAATTTTTTTAGCTTTTAATAGTTTTACTTTATTTAGACATTTCTAACTTAGAAAGTCATAAGAGGGGCATCAATAAATTGCGGACAAGCATCATAGTAACATATGGAAATAAAATAATGTAACACATTTCCACAATATAATATTTACTCATAATGGATGAACATTTTTTGAAGACAATAGCTTGGTGCGCATCAGTTATCAGTATTTTATTTTCCTTATGTTACTGTAGACATTTCTAGCATTCACTTTTATGCTTGTCATTATACATTTTTGTAGCATGTTTAGCACTTCGGATGATATCTTTCCCAGGTTCAAATTTAATACAAGGTTCCACATCTGACGTTTTTATGATCATGAGAGATGATAATGTACCATCTAGAGAAAGTGCTGCACGGTTGTCCGTCTTATTTTTTTTTTATCCTGCTGCAAATACGTTCTTCTCCAGCATTAGAATGTGGGACAAGTAACACAACCTGTGCTATTTTAAATAGCATTGAAAACTTTCGGGAACCAACATAAGATTTAATCTGCGACACTTGTGCCCAGAATTTATCAGTGTCATTATAGGGAGTGCAAGTGACGACGTCACAGCTGACGTCATTTGCGCGATGAACGGGCCGAGAGCCTAGGAAATGGGATCGCTGGTTCCAAACATTGGAACCACGCAATATACGTAGTAGTAACGTTGAAACGGGCGGCCAGTAAAAATGACATCTCTTAAATTATTATGTTAATTTGTGTAATTGATACTATTATTAAGACATTTAATCCCATTATATAATTTATACATTAATATTAGAACGCTTTTTAATCACTTTTAATCACTTAGCAAAAGAATGCCATCGTTCGCGGATCTTTCTTTCTTTGGGAAAACGATAGATGTCTAAATCGCTGTTTTGGCTCCTTCTTGAGCAGTGAGGAACTAACAATTTCACATCTTAAATGTGTTATAAACACTGGGCTTATACAAAGCGATTTTATTCCATCCCTACGTTGGAACCATGTTAAATCCCGAAGCGAGAAGATTTGTTTGGAACCAAATCGAGTCACGTGACTGAAGAATTCCAAGGACTGACGTCACACTTGCACTCCCTATAACTGGCGTTTTGGTCCATGTGTATATTCGTTCCTTTTAATAACTGATATTGAATGAACTCCTCATGAATTTTATCAATATCAGTGTTACTGAATTGCATATCAGTGTTACAGTAGATATTTTTGAATGAAATACAGCACAGAATCAAAACCAATACTATGCTTCCTGCATACTTCAGCCCAAGAAGGTTTGAGATGAGTATAATACTCTTCCTTTTCCTCCAAGATTGGGCTATTCCAGGCTGGGCCGAATGTACTGCATGAGTATCCAATGCCCAGAAAATCATTTTTGCGGTGGGAAATCTATGGTAGCGGGGTACAGGGGTATAAGTACTGAATGCGGGCGAGTTGGCAGTACTGCGGGGGAGTTGGGAGTACTGCGAAAGGTATATTTTTGAGTTGAGCGGGGAGGGGGGGGGGGGGTTGGCAGTACTACGAAAGATATATTTTTTGCGGGCATCAAGAAGCTTCTTGGACGCTGGAACACGTGTATTGAAAAGCACCGGGACACAATGTTGAAAAATTCCATATTTTTAAGTCTTTGTTGAAATAAATTATAGCGGATACCTATTGGCTTGTCTTCGTGTACACAACGTATATAGATACTGTATTTCGTTTGATAGTGCATAGAATGGATAGGAAAGGGGGGGGGGGGGATGAGACTGCGACCTATTTAGTAAGGTGACCAACCGTCCTCCTTCGAAAATTGTCTTCCTAAATGCCCTCCTTTTTAGTTTTTCGTCCCTCTTGTCCTCCTTTGTATGTATCAAAAAACATGTCTAGAAAAAACGGAAGTGATTGTGTTTCTTATGAAATCCAGCAGGTGTCTCCACGTGTTAAGTTTTCTCTCAAACAATAATAGGTTCATGAAATCAACAGAGACCGCTGTCTACAATTGAGTTTCTCTCCATAAGTACTGCCGGTTGGGGAGACAAAAAAATGCGACGATAGGAGGTAGTATTTGCCTTTGAACTTCCAACTTATAACTGCATTAAACAAATGCTGGAAACCTTTCCAGCTAATAAATAGGCGGTTTCACGCTTTGAAACGGATTGAAAAAACTGTTTATGAATAAACTGTTTAAGTGGGTAAAACCGTGAACAAATGGTTTAAGCTTTACAATTTTAAACGGTTTATTTCTTTTCGGAAATTTGACTGCAGAGGGAGGTGGTTGTTATAATCATGGCCAAGGTCTTTTATAGACCTTGATCATGGCAGCCTCCTTGAGTATTGTGTACATGTGTGATTACAACTACAAAACATGTTTTAACAACTTGATTTTTTTAACGACATGATTTACTTTACCTGATATTTACCTAAATATGGAAATCCAACAATATAATTCGCAATTGCGAGCTCTTCATCCAAATCCCAAGCTCTGATTCGACGAAGCGTGGTCAGCCATTTTTTTTTTCTCAAATAAACGAAATAAACGAACGGAAAAACGACGTTGGTGTCGTTTTCGTTTATTCCGTTTTTTCCGATCGTTTAAACATAAACGGTTTATTTTTTCTGAAATAAACGGGTTTTAAACCGTTTATTTCAAGCGTGAAACCGCCTACTGTTCATCTCTCCATGAAGGATTTCGTTTTTTGCACAATAAACAAAAGTAGCTTATGCGATCGGTTTGTTCAGACGACGGTGGACACATTTCCAACAATGCATTGCGTTGGTGGAATGGGGAGGAGCGTGCGTGAATTGCTGGAAGAGACAAATCAGCCTTGCATACTAGCGGTTAAAACCCAACGCATCCCATCACTTCAGCGCATGCGCGTTTAGGGTATTGCTAAAAGGTGAAATAGTAGCATACACATGCGATGATTCTGTCGTGATTTTAGCGGTGGGAACTGCTAAAATCACCACAGAATCATCGCAAGTGTATAGCAGAATCTTTCTCACGTAGAAGTTTTTTTCCTTCTTAAATTAATTTTTTTATGCGGGTATCTTTTTTTTTTTTGTTATAGATTTTCTGCTCCATTTAAAAAAATAAATCACTTAAAAAATGTAATAAAAACAACGTTTTATTCAGAAATAAATTAAATTAAATAAATAACAACTTTCAAAATTAAAGAAATCATCACCATTTCAAAATTCCTTTTGAAATTAAAATAATTTATATTTGATGTTAGAATGATATCACAAAATTTTTGCTAAGTGCCTCTTCTTTTTTTTTTTTGTATAACTGTTGCGTTCTCCCACCCCCGCAATATGTCAATTTCCACTCTAGTATAAAACTAATAAGTGTTGGGGTGAAGGATGCAAAGGTTCGGGGCCAAACTCGGAGAAAACACCTGATACTGCGATATTGCTTGTTCAACCCAAATTTATTAAACATCACCTTATATAATACTCATTTACATATTTACTTTTCATTTTTATCTTATTACTTTAATTACAGTATTAACTTGACCAAGGGCCCTTGTCAGCAATTCCTCTAAACTTAATAACAAATTACATCCAATAGCTATCTCGGATAGACATTAATTATTTAACACTACCTCTTGCTTGGGTATATGAAACCGGCACACCTAAATTTAGTAATCAGCTCAACCAGCTTCAAGGGTTTATGTTTCCCGGACGTCGCCACAGTGAACTAAGTGAGTTTATTTCTTTTATGCATCTGTTAACAACTGCATATGTGTTATACCCCCGAATCAAGTATTACTAGTACGATTCACACTTGGTAGTGTTAGTTGCCTCCTTTATAATCAAAATAGGGGGGAGGAACCGTAACACCTCTTGGCGAGTATAAGACAGCTGAAACATCTGCAAAGATTGCACACTGAGTATTACACTATGCATGTGGCCTGTATTGGGGACCATGAGCATTTAAAATATTGTAATACTCGCAATACAGACTCCTATCCTGTACGAGCGCCTCTTTTATAAGCGTTAAGCTGAGTTTACCTATTATAGGGTGCTTAACCGAGTTATTAACCTTAATTTACAAAACAGCTTAAAGATACCCGTGACCGGTTTTAACAATCCCTCAAAACAATAGATTAGCAAAAGATATTCTCATCAGACTGCTGATAACTCCTTGCGATCGCAATTGCGGAGCCGACGCTTGTTAACATTTACAGTTCATAACATCAGCGGGAGGCCCAATGCCATTGCTGATTCTGTCTCAGGTTTACTGCATTGACTAGGGTTCGGCTTGCTAACATCACGTATGACAGGGGGACAAGTTTCACTCACCATTCCTTTGCTGCGATGCTATTTACGACAGTTTTCTATACTTCTCTTGGTCTCAAGTTCCATGCTTTATGACTTTCTTTCCAGCCACAGAGTTCTGCACGCATCGATCTTACCACGTGTCCGTTTAACTACCAAGGCCGTCCGTGGGACTCGTCATGTTCGAAAGTTCATAAAAAAACAAAAAACGCAAATCAAGAGCAGCATCATAAAACGAAAGATTAATCATTATTCATAACTAATGTTCAAAATCAAATTTTTACGTACAATTCCAATTTCATGAAACAGTTGTCCATATTGACTTAAGAGGGTTCTTTTAGTCCCTCTACCAGCCAAACATACTTTGGGAAGGGAAAATTATAGAAGACCGAGAAAACAAAATTTTAATATTAACAACAATACCAAGAATACGTCACGGAGCTTCATTCATTCCCTCAGTCACGATCGTAACAATCCCTTGGCGGAGGCTGTGATGATCTTTTCTCAGAAAGCTTGCAACAATTATAACTACGACAAAGGGCTGTCTACGATCGTGGGCAAAAATTTCAAACACATCTAAGTAACAATAATCATATAATTTTTTAATACACAATAACTATATTTTATTTTCGCCGACCACACGTGACTTTCCTTATCACGGAACGTCACATAACCATACAAAACTTGGTTATATGGCTCTCTTCTATACGCTATGGTATAACTAAATAATTTTCTATTGTTTAAATAGGTTACACAATTTTCTATTTTTTAAATAATTTTATCAATTGACCAACTTCCTTTTATTTTATTTTATTTTATTTTATTTTATTTTAATTTTGTATATTTATTTATGCGTTAACTCGGCATTCCAATGCTTTCTAAATATGCCAATCAGTTTGTATGTTTCATCAATGAAAATAAAGAAATAAATAAAAGTAAAAATAAAAATTTGTGAATGTTTTTATTACATTACAATAG
>JAHWFO010029072.1:0-10104 GCA_023313115.1 Rhysida immarginata | reverse complement strand
ATTATTTTTTTATTTTTTTTATCCAATGTTTCAAGAAAAAAGAAAAAGATTTTTTTTTTTACTTCCAGTTCATATTTTCCTGTTATGCCTTTGCTTAATTGTCTTGCCTGATTTCAGCTTGGTCGTTCCTTGGCAACCTTACTTGACTTTCACCGTTCTACAGACTTCTTCGATTCCTTCTTGAGTTAATCTCTAACACTCGTCCAGCCTGTTCGTCACTCGTCATTGTCCTGCTCTTGGATGATTCGCCGTTGGATTACCCGTTGCTGTTACGCCCTTACTATTGCAAGACTTTTATTTGTCTCTTCCCTATTCTGAGACTATAGTCAATTTAATTTTTTTTCTTCAATTATCCTTGTGTCTTCTTATTGTAATAAAGGAAAATATTTATTTGGAATTTTTTTTATCAATTCTCCTTTTTTTTTACTCTTCGTTCAGTTTTTGATTTTTTTGTGGGGATTAGTAATTCGGGTATGTATTAAGTTTTTCTAATTGGGGATTTTTTACCATTGCTTTGGCTCACTTTACCTTACTTGTGGGATCTTTTGTTGCTTCTTCAAGTAAGCGTTGCTAGTGTATTTCCGCGGATAACCTCTGTCTTTCCGTAACTGATATTTCTTAGTTAAGGGAGGGTTTTTTGATTTTTTTTTTGCTTTGCTTTGTTGGGGCTGGCTGTACGTGCGGGTAAACGCTGATCGCCTTTACTAGCACGTAACAGTATGTACGTATATGACCAATTTTGTGCAGCTAACTCCTCTGAAATGGCAAATAGCCGAACCAAATAAAAATTATACGTACTTAGAGAGTTCCTTAAATTGTGCGTTAACGTATATTTTATGTCAAATGGGTGAGCCTTTTTCGAGAAATTATTTTCTAAAAATTAAAAAACGGCTGTAGGGTTCAAATGAGCCAACCAAACTCAATAGATTCGATATGTGCGTACTCCTCTCATGAAGGCGAATTTTTTTTTAAATGAATTGTTTGGCTGTGATGAGCCGTTTTGGAGTTATTTACTATCCCCTCCCCCGGGGGCCCCCCCCCCCCGGCAATTTGTTTTCATTTTATTTATTTATTTATTTATTTATTTATTTTATTTTTTTAGAAATTTAGACAGTGGGGTTTTTAAACTATAAGGGTTTTTAAGCCTTTTTAGAGAAAATAATTTTTTTTTTGAAAAAATGAACAAATGACAGAAGCATTCATTTCAAAGCTCCAAACACAATATGAACGGTATGAAGAGCTTCCTCTTATTGAAAAATACAAGTTTCTTTTTGGCGTAGAATACGTCTTATGTTTCGATACTGGGATGCCACGCTTAAATCGTGAATGTCACGAAAAACTTAATAACGTCAAAACAGTTAATGACCATAAAATGAATGATATTGCATTCGATAGTATATAAAACAAGGCATGCTGACCGACTTTGACCGACTTCATGCTCACGTCATAGGCTGATACAATCGAAGTACAAAATAGATTCAGAAAATCTGCTCTCTGGCGGAGATTAATTTAGTCTAACTCCGGCTTCCTTTGTGATAGCACGACATTTTAGGTATCATTTGTTTTATCTTTTTGCGCTTTATAAAATAGCTTAAAAATTAAACCTCAGTAATTAATAGTATCTAAGATATCAGCCTTCGAATTTCAGAAATTTTCAAAAATTACAGAATTTCCAAGTTTATGCATAATAAACGCCAGAAAAATTATAGGTAAACAGATTTAGAGATGCGTAATCCATGAAGACTCAGATGTCCGATGTTGAACGTCTACAGGCTCAGCAGGAACGACTGAAAGTTGAGTCGTAGCGCCGCCAAAGTGAACTATAGCCCGATACGAATGCGCAAATAACTTCCACTGCTCAGTTCGACGCAAATAACATATCTGATGATATGAACGTTTCAATACCGAGTGATAAAATCCAACCCTGGCGGTCTATAATGAGCCATAACCGTCGACATTAGCAGCATCTTCATGTGCTGTATGAAAGATTTCATGCTGTGTAGAACAATTTTAAAACTATTCAAAAATATGCTGTTATAAGTTATAGGAGAGCAGGCGTTTTTGCAGTTTTTTGAAATGTAACTCTTTAACGAATGTGAACCTATACTGACAGACTGGTCTAACTATAAACGACTGATCGACGCTGATATCAAATATATTCGTATTGTTAAAGGTTTGTACAATGGTCTTGTGAGATCTATACTAGGAAGTGTTTATTCTGGGTGGCCAGATTATAATGACCACCTGATGTTTGTAGGCAAATTAGCTATGATTTCGCGCTGAAGTTGCTAAAGAGCCGGACTAGCGTAAATAGGCAAGCAGGTTGTTTACCACGACATTGGAAGTGCTTTGTTTCAAAAGATTATAGGTAATCGACGCGATTTAGCAGCCTTTGATGATTGTTGGCGCTCGGAGCCATAGAGCTAATATCAGCAAAACTGCTTCATTCGAAATGTTCAAGAGCAGCTGCTGTTAAATTGTTACAGACTGGATTGTCTGCCGGAAAACTGGGTCTGAACGTGCCAGTTGTGGTCATGAATGTTCGGGCAGAAAGGAGAGTGGCAAGAATGGTACAAGACAGCAGAAGGGCATCAGCGCATCAGATTACTTCAGATCTTTATCAGGGATCCTCTCAAACGATCTCTGAACGCACTGTTCGCCATACACTGCATAGTATGGAATATGAGAGCCGAAGACCAGTTCGAACACCTTTGCTGTCTGCAGTTAACAAGATAAAACGTCTCCAAATCTCATATTACTACACGGATTGGACAGTTGAGCTTCGGAATAAAGAAATGTGGTGTGATAAACCACGTTTTCAGTTGCATCATGCAGATAACAGAATGAGAATTTGACTAAAAATGCATGAAAGCCTGAACTCCACATGCATGAGTACAATCGTTCAAGCTCGTGGGGGCAGTCATGGGTTGGGGCATACTTTCCTGGCATAATATGGTTCCTTTAATATGTGTATAAAAACGTCTGAATATCAGAACATGCCTAAGTATCTTTGCTGATCAAGTTCATGCAATCATGTTGATGGTGTATTGCAATGCAGATGGCTTCTTCAAACGTCACAATGCAGCATGCCACGCTACTTGTATTTCCAGGAATATTTTCAAGAACAGACAATTCCTGTTCGTTGTTTGCTGCAAAAGGGTGGGTTCCGGTGAAAATCATGAACGTTTGGCAAAAGTGTGCACGAAACTGTAAATTTTTTTTGCAACTGAATGTATGCTTTAACCCATTTGTTGGTTCGACAATTGAAAATGATAGTAAGGCGAGATGGTTGCGATCGCCACGAACGACGACGAACCTGGCTTATGTGGCCCCATATTGATCAAATCTCAATCCAATTGAGCATTTGTATCACGTGTATTTAAATGTAAAAATGAGCAACACAGTGGAATAACTAAATATAGGCAATAGCGCACAAATAATTTGTAAATAAAAGTATTTTAATAAAGTTAGTTTAAATATGATGAAACAAATAATTGTAAATGAAATCAACACAGCAACTTAACTAGCTGGAAAAATTGCTTAACGATTATATAAATATTCATTGGATATAATGTGGCACTCAGTTAGGTGTGGATATATTAAACTTATCACACAAACAAAAAAACCTAAAAATAACTTACACCACAAACAAAAACAAACTTAAATAAGTCTAAATTAGGCTAATTGTAAAACAAACAATATAACCGTAAAATAAACCACTACAAGTTTCTCCAATACACTAGAAAACTAACTAATATATTAACAGGCCAATAGAAACAGAAACAAAATCATTTTCTATAAATAAGTTGAGGTTCACTTGCTTAAACACTTAACCATGAAATTCATTAAATAGAAAAACACAGTTGCTTAATAGCAAAATCACATAACCGGTAACAGAATATTGAGTAGTTCCAAACAATGAAAACAATAGTCTGAATGAGTCCTAAAGACAATTCAAAGTCTTAGCGGTAAAATGCTAGGCACAAATAGAACGTAAGGCACTTTCAGAAATAATCAATTTCACACAATAATAACTTACATAGCAAGCGTGCCTATCAAAATCAACACTACAGCATTAAACAGTCACAATTTATTCGAATAGTTCAGGCCAGTCTTAATTGTATATTTATACACACTTAGGCAAATAACACTACGCTCCACAAATTTAAAATGAGCGCAAAAATTCTAAATTTCCTTAACAATTAAATTTCGAGATAAACTCGGCACAAAAGGTAGGTATTACACATGCCAACTTAAACGGCATAGACACTTCTGTGGGAACACTATTTCACTTACACAAATCACTTCGTTTGTTAACACCGGGCGAGGGAAAAGCCACCTGAAGATAGAATTAAACCATAATTAATTAAACACATTCCCTCTTCCGCCGGCTACGATTTTACAAACAAAACTTATTCGTGAAGGAATAAAAATTGAAAGCACAGGAAAAAAAAAAAGATAAGCTATCTCCGTAAAATCTTACGGGAACTCACAATGGTGAAACCTGCGTAGTCTCTGAAATACGCTGCCATACCATGCGGCCAGAGGCCACAAACCTCCATGCAATAGCGGAGCTCTCTTCCTCGAAGCTCAGCAAAAACTCTTTTTACTAATTTGGCTCTATGGCCTACTAAAAATGTCAAACTTACAGTTAATCTGTAGTAGTCGACCATTTAATTCGTTGACGCAAATCCCCTTCCGTTTGTTTTCACTGCAAACCTCGTTCCGACGGCACGGCGAAATTTGATGTTTCGAATATCCCTCCGTCATAGGAGCTTGAGGAAACGTCTCGCTGCCTTTAGTTGTAAAGAAGAAACATGCCCTTGGAGGCTCCGCTGCTTTTCCCGGGAGAAACGAATTTCCAGGTATGTCGCCTTCGGTCTCACATTTCTCTCCCCTTTCTACTCACTCAAATCTCCGCGATTTCCCTTTTTCTCCGTTCTTTCCGTCAGCTCCACTCCCATTGGCTCCTGCGTAGTGACGCTCTAAATGGTGCTGATGACGTCGATGAATGAAGCTGGAGTTGTAGAATATACGAGATTTAAAGGCAAAACGAGTGCTCGTATCACAGGAATTCAAGCTGGAATTTAAATTCCGTGACAATTTGTGGGAGAAAGTTGAAAGAGCCATCAGACACGTGGTTCCAAATCAACAAATTTCACACAACTGGACAGTGTTATTCATCAGGCAAAGATTGTTATGACAGCCTATAAGAAGCAGGGAAAGACATCATCTGCCAAGCACAACATTGCCCGAAAGTCGAAGCTCACTGATAGAGACTGAAGGGGTTTGAAGCGGATTGTGGCCAGAAAGCACAAGAAAACAGCATTCATGGTGTCAGATTCTTCGCATCACCTTTCATTATCTCGCGGAGTAAATGCGAATCGCCGCAGTATTGAAGGCAGATGATGGCCCAACGAAGTACTGATGGGGTGGCCATAATAATCTGGCTACTCAGTGTATATTCATCCTAAAGTGTCGATATCTGATATGGAAATGTTGTTGTTCAGTGCGATAATGAAATATTCACCGACAACTAGACCAGTCAGTTGACATTAAATTTATTCGCTCTTAGCTTTATGAAGAAACATTTTAATTTAGATTTCAAACCCATCGAATTACCTATTACATTGGATGGCAGTACTATAAATTTGATGTTTGTGCAAAATATTGGTTTATGACTGTTGCCATTTCTAACATTCTCCTCCTATCATTGACCAGTGATTTGTACATTGGGAATGCCATAAAGGTTTGGTTAATAATTTATGATGAATTGCAAGTACATTTTTTTGTATGAACATGTTATATCAGAAATTAATTTTTTTAATTGTGTTGCACAAAGATCTTTCTTATTCGCCATGTGGCCTCAAGACGTATTCTACGATTTAACTGGCGGCCGTGTCCTGACACAGCCCCGTAATTCTTTTTGATTCCGTGTCATTATCTCGTGGTAGGCCTGTGCGAATGTACCATTCCGCCATACCAATTTTTTTTCAGTTTATTTATTTAATTAAATAACAATGACAGAGTATTGTCTTGCCACAACAATCCCTGGCTTCGTACGGATTGTTACAATTTTCTTTGTTGGCTTCGGACAGGCGGACGGCCGGACGGATAAGAGAATTATATATATAGATGACTTATATAATGATGTCCTTTTAATTCTGTTCCTTTTAATGTGTTAATTAAATTTTTTTTTAATTATTCACAACTTTAGATATAATGATGCCTCTTATTTTGTAAAAATATCCTTAATCAATTATCTATATTAATAAATAACAATGTACAATGTTTTGACTATACTATGATTGTAACAATTTAAATGTAACAATGCTTCTTGACAATATAACTATTTAAATTTATATTCTTTAACTTTTACTGATGGAAAAAATTAGTTAATAATTTCAAAAAGTTTATTATACCTGATGAAGGTCTTTGAAGAAAATGACCGAAACGTCTCTTTTTCACGTGATATATGTTGTGTCTGCAGTCAACAAGTGTCGCCAGTCATTGTTGAGCTGGTATTGTTGGAAAAAGACGATGCTGTTGCGAAGCAACCGATTAGTGAGCAGTCGGCCGTATTCCATGTTAAATGAACAGTGCAATCAGTGATTCACGCCAGCTTAACTAGCCACTACTCAAAGGTAAATGTTTTCCTTATCCATTAATTAAGTCACGAAGTAACAATATATTCTTATTTCGTTTTCTTGTTACAAAAAGATACTAATTGGCTTGGCAAGCGAGCCATCATAACTGCAAGAAACAACGCCGCGGAGGATATAAATGAAGCAGTATATAAAACATTCCACTGAATGTAAAACATTCACGTCAATAGATACGATATTAAATATAGATGAGACCATTCACTACCCAATAGAGTTTCTCAATGCTCTCAACCCTTCAGATGTAACTTCACATGTACACAGATAATAGTTGGCACACCGATCATGTTGCTTCGCAATCTTAAACCACCTCAGCCTTCAAAAGGCACACGACTATAAGTGAAGCGTCTAATGCATATCATAAATACCACCATTTTTCTGACAAGTAATAGCATTAATACCAAAAATACCTATGATTCCTATTGATCTACCTTTAAAGGGCTGTAGTTTTCTGTCAAATTGATTCGCCATTGCGATTAACAAATCTCAAGCCAAACTTTACAAGTGATTGGAGTAGACCTCTGAAACGAGGTATTTTCGCACGGCCAGTTATATGTGCGACATATCAGACAATACTGATTGAGGATGGAGATAATAAAAATCGTACTGTAGTTTTCCCTGAAGTTTCTGCTGATTAGTATAGAGTCCATAAAATGCCATAAGCTACAGAAGCATTAATAATTGCCGTGAGCAACGGGTATCTACTAGTAATTAATAATTGAAGGGCTGCCTGGAAAAACTTTGTAAGTGACAAATCAGCCGAAAGCTTGTAAACATGAAATTAAGCGAAATAGAGAGGTCATCCATTACGTGGCTTTATCTAGGGCAATAAATATGTTTTTTCCTTGCGAAATTCCGTGTTTTTCAAATGTAGTTCTACGGAAATCCAAGCTTGCTTAGAAAATATAATGTCAATTTTCTCAAAATCATCAATGTGTCACTGACAACGTTTTTCCAGGCAGCCCTTCAATTCTTGGAAACGAATGTTCTGTCATTGCATTATCTTGAAAATATTGTTGCATCATCACTACATCGGTTTCGAGGCTAACGAGAAAGACAGGGTACGGCACTGAAAAGTCACCTGACCAAGATAAGTCTATCTTGGAAGGTTGGATTGTTTATAGACCTATCTTAGTCAGGTGACTTTTCAGTGCCGGAGCCTGTATTTCTCGTTAGCCTCGATAGGTTTCCATATCAACAATAGTCCCCCAATATTGATTGGTCGTGCATATTGTTGCCGATTTGCATGTTGATACCACTGTTGATATAAAAGGATTGACCTATTGTTGCACAAACTTTGCCTTAAATTGTTGTCATAGGATACCTGTTATTAGTACACACAGATCTTCCTCTTGCTTTGAAAATCATAAAAATCTGCAGATTTTTTATAAAATACAAACAAACCCACAAACAAACACTTTTCTTCTATACAGGGTGTTTCAAAATTATGTACAATAAATTTAGTGACATATTCTTCAGGTCAAAAGAAGACGAAAATGTTCTATAGCACTTTGTCTGGAAACGATTTATTTACGCGATACGGCTAACTAAACCCGTGGCTCCAAATTACAGGAATTGTTCAAAGTGCCCGCCACCAGCTCGCACGCACGCTTCGGCTCGTTGCATGAGCGACCGTCTGATGTCATGGAAGAGTTCGTCGCCAGCATTACGAACGGTTTGGCATGCATTTTCAATTCGTTGTCGCAGATCCATAATGTTAGGAACTTCTGTGCTGTAGACAATCGTTTTCACATGACCCCACAGGAAAAAGTCCAAGGGATTAAGGTCGGGTGATCTTGCAGGCCAGGCTACCGGTCCACCTCGACCTATCCACCGATTCGTGTATGCAGCATTAAGGTGTGCTCGCACAACATGGCTGAAATGTGCTGGAGCGCCATCATGCATGAACCACATGTTAGATCTTATCAAAAGATACGTTCGCCCAGTCAATCGTGGCGGCAACACATAAGGGCCAATTAAGTTATTTCCGACAAGTCCACACAAAATGTTTACGGAGAAACGCTCTTGATGCGCTCGAGCTCTGGTAACATGCGGGTTACCATCTGCCAAATGGTGCTGGTTGGAAGAATTTACGATTCCTGTCCGGGTGAAGGTTGCTTCGTCCGTGAAAAGTATCTGGCTGAGACAACTAGGGTCTGCAGCATGACGACGTTGTATCCATTGGCAAAATCGTTGTCGGTGTGGATAGTCCGTTGGGTTCAGTGCCTGAACCAGTTGCAGGTGGTATGGATGCAAAAGCTGACGGTGAAGAATGCGCCAAACAGATGAGTGCGGAATGTGTACCATGGAAGAAATACGACGGGTGCTTGTCTGTGGTTCATCATGTATGATGTCAATTATCACATCCTCCTCATCCGGAGAATGTGCTACAGGCCGCCCTTGTCCTGTTTGACGGCCAAAGGAACCACGCTCCCTCAAATGTCTGTCGACAGATACAAATGTTCGGTTATTTGGCAAACGTCTATTCGGAAAGCGTTCTTGGTAGAGTCTTCTTGCTTCCACAGCATTTCCCTCCGCAAGACCATACATTAGGTGCATGTCAGTGTATTCTGCACTGGAATACGTGTACATGACTTTTTTTACGTAAATCGTAATGCGTATATCAAAGCACGCAAACGTTCTGAAATTGATATTCCTAGTGGATGTACAGTAGTGAAACTACAGTAATGGAAACAACCGTACACAACTAATGGCACAACCCTAAAGTAGGTTTAAATGGAACAAATCACTCAACCTAGTGTTGGGTCGAAACGCTGGAACTGCTAAAATATCGTCCGCTAACTACCGTGCTTCCCTACTGTATCATATTGGATTACTCGCAAACAAATCGTTTCCAGACAAAGTGCTATAGAACATTTTCTTCGTCTCTTGACCTGAAGAATATGTCATTAAATTTATTGTACATAATTTTGAAACACCCTGTATATTGTAGGGTTGGCCATGTAATCCAGAACAAACTCCACAATATCACCAGCATCACCATCCAGTATACGTTAAATCAATTATCATAACTGTTACTCCTTGTCAACTAACGAACTAAATGAATAAAATATTAAACACACTATTGGATTCGTCCCCCTTGATCTCGATGAATCTACAGGGTCATTTATTCTTGTATCTTAAATCGACCTCCAAAGGACGAATCTTCTATATATATAAAGAAGGATGTTTGTTTGTTGGTGGGTTTGTGGGTTTGTTTGTGGGTTTGTTTTTGGGTTTGTTTGTTTGTTTTTTATACAAATCTACAGTTTTATTCCGATCTTGATAAAATATCGGATACATGACCTTCAAATCATGAGGAAGGTCACTGTCTACCTCAGATTTCGAAAAAATAATAATTATTGATAAAAAATCGTTATTCATGGTTATGGCAGGGCATATTAATGAGAAATATCTCATGACCAACAATGCAAGGCAAAGT
>JAHWFO010029057.1:0-21670 GCA_023313115.1 Rhysida immarginata | reverse complement strand
TGTTTTATGACGTCAGTCTACGTATTTTTTGAACAGACCTCGTATGTCACGTATAAATAGATAGAAAATAAAAGATGGGATGAGTAAAATGAAAAAGAACAGGACTGAGATTTAAATGTGAGCAAAGAGAAAAAGTACAGAACTGATCATCTGAAATTCCTCAGTGTAGAAACAAGAAATTTAAACAAAATGCTTCATTTCCACAACAACTCCCAATAAAATTTTAGTTATTAAAAATTTTCAAAATCTAAAACTATAGATATTTATGGTTTTCGACAAGATGTGATTATTAGTATTGCTCCCTCTATATTTTATCCTCTATGTTCTCTCTTTAATATTCTCTCTGTGAAGGCACAATTCCCTAAATTACTTAAGTAGGCAAAATTAATTCCAATTTTCAAAAAAGAGATATTAATGATTTCAACAATTTTAGGCCCATTTTTATTCTGCCTTTCTTTTCCAAGATATTTGAAAAACTATACTTTGTTCGCTTAAGTAAATTCATTCATTCCCACACGGAGAGAAAAGAATTGTTGTGACAACCTTATCTATGGTCACTGTAACAATATTTTATAGTTACTCCTGCCCCATCAATATTTATTACTGTATGGACAAAACTGTTTTGATAGTGTGTTTTGATCAGAGAACCATCCTCTTTATTAATCTCATTCAATAAATATTGTACTCAGAATGTTACCACACGAATACAACATTGCTAGAGCAACGATTTTTCCATGCATGGATAATAGATATTGACGACACATCAATAGTTTTCTGCTCCTACAGCAATAGAGCTATGGGCTCTTTTACAATTTTTATTTTCATGATAATACTGGATATTGAAAACGCATCAATATTTTCTGCTATAGCAATAGAGCTATGGGCTCTTTTACAGTTTATATTTTCATGATGCCCTATTTTTTCATGAATTAATAGTTGTAACACATATGAATAATTCTACTTCCTTTTTTGTACACACCATGGTTTAAAAAAAAAGTTGTTGGAGCCAGAACTGGTGATGATGTTCCAGCATACGCCCTTCAGATGGTCAGTAATCAGGGCCTACAGGCCCCCATGCCTTAAAAAACAAGCAGCCCTTAATAGGTGGCGTTTCTTAAATAAACGTCTCGAAAAGAGGAAATTTCCTTTGAAGCCGAGGCAGATGGTGTGGCCTCAGCGAACGCCTCAAAAGATCTTAATCACAGGCGCTCGGCACATATATTACAGCAACTAGATCAGGCAGCCCTCATAGGCTGCTCAAGCTGTCTAAACGCCCAATAAGTGCCCGCTCGCTCCCTGGCAAGACCATCACAACGACATTGGGAACATAAAAATGAAATGACTATCATACCTTTCGACCACGCAAAGACAGCCCGAAGATGCAAAACGGCGTCGAAAAGCGCGCGGACCTAGTCGGTTCCATTCCAACAAAAGGAATGAATTCAAACGATGAGCCATGCTTTCCCAAACGACTGATAGCGGGACATCATTCCCCATTGACCTGGCAACACGCGATACCCACAATTGCCTAATGGTAAATGCAATTAGCACAGCTAGGTCCAATTTAAATGGTTTACCAGAAAACTCATTAAAGAGACGGCGCACAGATTGATATGAAAGACATCTCAAACCAAAATGACGACTGAATCGGTCCCAAATCTAAAAAAATAAATGCGGTATTGTTTCAACCATAACACAAACCTTACAAGCGGCCGAAGCGGTCACTCCCCACGCCTGAAGTTTTTGTAGTGAAAAAAACCCTGATGTAACAGCCTCCACTGGCAATTGAAGGCTGTCCCCTCAAAAGCTAAGATCTTCAAAGCTTTTAAAGTTGCGGACCAGGGGTAATCTGGATGAAGCCGGACCACGCCGGTGGTCATACCCGAATTCATTTTGTCCACAAACCAAGATTCTTTCAGGGAGCCTAGAATGCCAATATCTGTGTTACGCAACGCTTGAATAAAGGGTTTCATTTCCGATTGACAGACCTTATAAAACTTTGGTAAAGTACTGGAAATGACTATAGGAAGACGAGAGGGAACTGGCAAACCAGCTGTTTTGAAAAACCAGCGTAGATGCATAAAAAGAAAATTCGCCCAAATGGGAGGAGGAACCAAGAAAACTCGAACAAAAGCTGCCATGCGCGCAGCCACCAAACATTGACAGACCTCAGAGAGACCTAACCCCCCCCCCTCTCAAAAGGAACAAACAAGAAGTCAGCCCGCAATGGACGGGTCTTTATTTGTGGACCCCAAATCAAATCGATTAACTTGCGGCAAAGTGTTTGCAGTTCCCTGCGAGAAGGCAATGATAGGAGGCATTTAGCCGTCAACAAGGGAATAACATGAGTTTGTACAAAGCGCACCCTTACAAACATCGATGTTTTAAACCGAACAAACTTGTCTACACGGAGGAGGTATTTAGCCATCACACCCTTCCAGTGAACGGAATCCACAGACGAAGAAAAGGAAAAGGTGTAACCCAACACAACTATTTCACCGCACCAACAGATCGGAAAAAAACGAAGGTCATCATCAGACCACCGCCCCAGAGTAATCCCTTTTGATTTTAACAGATTAATAGAACTTCCCGTAGAAGCAAAGAAAAGGTCTAAAGATCTCCTATAAATATCTAAGGTGTTAGGATCTGATGTAAAAAGAACCACGTCGTCAGCATATGCAAGCATGTAATGTTGATGGATGCTGCTGGCAACGAATAATCCCGTACATGAGGATGGTGATTCAGGTGGCGCAACAGTGGCTCTAAATAAAAAATATACAGAAAGGGTGATAAAGGACACCCCTGCCTGGCACCTTTTAAAAGATCAAATACAGGTGATGACAACCTATTAATATGAACAAAGGACGACGCACTTGCATACAAAGAGGTTATAACCAGAATAAACTTAAAATGACGAAGATGGTGGAAAATTTCATACAGATAAGCATGACTGACTCTATCAAAAGCCTTTTCCTGATCAAGACTAAGAACTGCTAATGTTTGCTGACGTAGACGGGCCTTCTCCATGACACATCGCATGGTCAAGATGTTATCAGACTTCCTGCGGGTGGGGATGGAACAGGATTGCCCGGGACCAAAGAAATCGGGGACAAATAGCTAAAGCCTACTCTGCAAAACGCCTGTGAAGATCTTATAGTCTGTATTAAGCAGAGTAATAGGCCTGCACTGGGTAACCAGCTCAGGAGATGGACATTTGGGTAGCAGAATAATTTTACCCACAGTGAAATCATGTGTGATGGAAGAGGGGTCAGAAAGAAGGGAGTCAAAAACCTTAAGAAGGAAAGGACCCAGGATATGCCAGAATTTGATGTAAAAGGAGTACGGGAGCCCGTCCACGCCTGGGCTAGACTGTAGACGACCACCCACAGATAAGAATGTCTTAACTTCGTCCGTTGTAAAGGGACGGACCATAAAGGCATCGTCATCATCAGAAAATTGAGAGAGCGCTTCAACCCAGCTTTTCGTAGCCTCTGTGGGATCAACTGGCTCATTAAAGAATGCAGAGAAATGGGCGTGCAAAGCTGACACAATGTCCTGGTCAGAACTCACAGTGATGACATAATTTAGGCGCCGCACGGCGTCTCTCTTCTCCAAAAGCCGCTGAAGACATATGCCGCACACTGGAGGCCCAATCGAGCTTAAACCAAAGAGCTACACCTGCAGCCTTACGAAGAAGCAAAGCGTTGATCTCACTTTCCACCCTGCGAATGTCCGCGATGAATTCCTCCTTTGGGGTGGAATTGTGGAGGAATCTTCTAGAATTAATTTCTTCTAGCATGAGAAGATGGCGCCGTCGTGCTCTAGCCTCATTCATTCCGATTCTTCTGAAGAAATGACGAATTTTGGATTTCAACAAAAGCCACGAGGCTAAAGTCGGAGACAGATCGTGAAGATGCCGTTCCACAAACTGAGCAAAAGATCCCATGTGCTCCTCATTATCCAAAAGAGAAACATTCAAAAACCAAGTCCGAGACGAGGAGGCAGAAGTTTCCGGCGGCGAAGGAGGCTGCCAGGTCCACACGAGGGCACTGTGATCAGAAAAACTACAGGGAATAACAGCCATAAATCCAGGCGAATCAGCAAAGGTGCTATCGACTAAAAATAGATCTAAACGGGACGACCTGGTAACGCCCTGATGGAATGCATGTCCTGAGTGACTCCTCCGTGATACTAATGGCCATACATCGAACAACACACTTTGCTGACATAGATAAAACTCTGGCCCAGATGAAAAGATATTGTCGTCGTCCGGGTGGCAATTAAAGTCGCCTGCAACCACTAACGGAAGAGACGTTAACGTGAACACATCCAGATCCCGGAAAAATAATCGCTTCTCAGATGAACGACAAGGAGCATAAACATTAAGCAGACGGAACTGAAAACTGGATGTCGATATGTCCAGTGCAATCATTCTACATTCATCGTCCTGCGACTGATGCGTCACTTGGATGTTGGAGTCAAAGATGGCAATAGCGACCCCTTGTCCGTGTGGAGAGTTGGAGTTCACAAACCATTGACTGCTAGGCCAACGGCGACGCAGCACGTCTAACTTGTACAATGGTTGAGAAGGTGTCAACTTTACCTCTTGGAGGAG
Source organism: Rhysida immarginata (assembly GCA_023313115.1). NCBI lineage: Eukaryota > Metazoa > Arthropoda > Chilopoda > Scolopendromorpha > Scolopendridae > Rhysida > Rhysida immarginata. The sequence goes on along the minus strand of JAHWFO010029057.1, from coordinate 17,055 downwards.
CAGGATCTCCGGCCTATGTAGAGCGATGAACGTAGACAGAACCGCCTGCTTGAACTGTGAGCCCAGGGATCTACTGTTTAAGGAAATAATCTCCATTCTGACGATATATTGAGAGGACCTGGTCCTGGCGAAGACTGCTGATCATTTGGCGACACCGCACGAACGTTAGCGAACGGTCTCTCTCAGGGTTAGTAGATTCACAGCTCACATCCTTGGGACCTTCGACAGGATTAGAATTAGCCTTCCTGCTAGCATTATGAGAAGATCTGGTAGGATGACGCTTTGACCTAGGATGACTGTCCCTTTGGTCGGCAATCTTAGGAGATCCAGATGGTGCTGCTGGTGGGGCTGTAAAAGTTCTTAATGACGGTGATGGCGGCGGGGAAGAGACACGCGTAGGTTGGGTCGAGCGCTCTGGTGGAGGTAGAGATGGAAACCTCCTCAATGGTCAAAAGAGGACCGACGAACAGGTCCGCATCATCGTCAGAACTATTCAACTGCGCCATCTGAACGTCTGCAGATGCAGGAGGAGGCAAGTTAACCTCAACAGGCGCAGAAGAAGTGGCGCGCCGACTGGAATCAACTTGAACTTCGAATTGCCTTGGTGATGACGAAAAAGCTGGAGAACCAGGCACATCCACAGGAGCATTTTGTGGGTATTACTGGTTACTGCCCACTAACGATTACAAAAGTCACATCTCTGCAAGAGAGGCCAATCCCTCTTAACATGAGTGCTCATGCGGCAATACCAGCAGCACTTTTTCATTCCTTTATAGGTGACAAAAATGCGCTCCCCGTGCATAACCATAGAGTCTTGAATCTCTCTTTCTAGTCTCATATTAAGGAACAAGTCGTCACATTGCTAACCAGGCGTGTCTGAATGATCGGGACGACAGATTTTTAACACTTCTCCATAATCTCTGAAGAAGTTTCTGATATACCCAACGGATAACAGAGGGGAGATCCCTCTAACTGTAACAACTAATTGAGTCGGATCTGCAGCAAAGAAACTAACTGTAGTATCAAAACTAACTTTGACAAAGTCGGCAGCAATCAGGCGATCTGCTATGCCCCTGGACTGGCAAAGCATCCTGGCCTCCGTCGATAACAATTTCTGGAGACAGATAAACGAAGGGTTGTCTGAAGCCAACCTTAGAGCTATGCCCGTCTTGGCATATATCGCTTTAATCACCTCGCTGACTGCGTAGCGGCCATCAAATGTCAGAAGGACAATCTGCTCCATGTCGATGTCCTTCTATTGGGTCCAGTCGATTTTAGTGGGTGATCGGGGCCTGAACACTCGAGGCACGCCTGGGGTCAGGCACACCGATAAAAGGAAACACAAAATCACACTTACGCAAGGTGAAGTCCAATCTGATGAAAAGTCCAAAATTGATGAAACGCAAAACCAACTCTAAGATCCATCAATAATACATGATAACACTCATCAGTATCTTAATGAGAAGAAAAAAATTTAATGACCACTTTTTTCTATTGAGAAACATTATATTTAGTAAATATCTTAAGCATATCTCTTTTCAGGAAGGCAGAGCATTCTACTTGCACCCCTCTGTAATTGATTAACATTAAAAATAACCAGTAAGGAATACAAAATGTTGTTCATCGGAGTCGATTAGTGGAAAAATTTCCTATAAAATTCATTAACTCTTTATGAGACTATCCGAATAATCCATGAATCATATAGCTAAAATTAACTAAAGAGGATAAAAACGGAAATTCTCGAGCGCTTTTCGCGACACCTAGTGAGTGAAATTTATAACTGTGGTCGGTTGGTAAATGTGAAATCAGATTTATGGAAAGAATTATAATAATTTTCATCCAACAATCCCACCTTCGTTGTTTCTAACAAAGGAAAAACTCTGATTGTTTATATGCAAGATGGAGACAATGGAAGTTTGATTATTGCTAGAATCCTGATGGTTAGGTGATTTTTCCGCTTCCCGACCTTGTTATCTCGTTGGCCTCTCGACAGAGCGAGTGACGTAAGTTCTCGACCAATCAACAAGCAGATATTGCTGTATGGGCATCCATATATTGATGACAGAACAATATATGAAATAGTCTTCTTCCGATATTGGTGCTGCATCAATATTTAGTTGATGCTACATAAAAAACTACATATTAATAGTGAATGTAATGGTGACAATTTGATAGTGTAGTAAGATAAAAGTTCATTCATGATACATCAAATTGTATTTTTGTTTCAACAAACAAGCACTCATCAACTCCCTTATTGTTACTACATCCCAAGCATTTCTCTCCGTGCATGATTTCATTTCCTATCCATAGCACAGCTTTTGCCCACGTAAAAACATCTCCACAGCTCTTTAGAAAGTATCGAAATATATTAATATTCAGATGACTCAAAAGAAAATTGTTTTAACTTTGATACAAGTAGAAAAATCAGTCAAGAAGCTGTGGACACAACTATCAAACTAACGACGAAAAGAAACCACAAATCCAGAATAATCATTTTTAATGCCTTAGATGTACATTTCGGGGGCTACGCTCCCTTCATCAGTGAGTGATAAACAGACAATCGACAATCAAACAGCGCAGGGAAAAAAGAAAACGAGCGGCCCGAAAGCAATGCCTTCATTACCATACTCGTCCAATAGTATCCAAAGGAAGTAGGCTGAATTAGGAAAGAAGCCATATGAACCTGGTTAAGTCATCCAGAGGATAACGAGGAGTCCTTTCCTATCAGGACAGTGAAGCAGAATGCTGATTGATAAGGGACAGGGAGGTGTTAGGAAATTTAGTACACAGGAAAGATGGCGTTATGAATGTCTTCGAAGTTGACGTCCAGAATGTGACGAGCCTGCGATGCCTAAGGCCCGTTTCAGACGCTCTGGTTTTCGCCGTTCGCCGTATCCGGCACGGCGCCGTTTACACAAGTGAAGACACGCCGTGTACGCAAGTCATTGGCGCGGTTTTAAACCGTGTTGTTCTCCACATCCCGCTAATTTCATTCTTGCCGCTATGCAAAGTCAAGAGAAGTTCTGTGCTTGTACTATTTGTATCTAAAAAAGAAGCGTTCTCGAGTGAAGAAGAGGAGATGGGTTCATTCTTAGTAATTCAATGTCTTCCATAGAGCAAAACTTTATTTATAACAAGATACAAATTAAGATTTCATTCAATGATAAACGTTCATTAGTTAATACAATTCTAATGTCTTTACCCTTAGTCTAGTCGTTCTTAACTCTGGTCGGTTGCTTGTCTCTTGCTGCTTGGCACCCGTTCTTTCTCTTCGTTTCCGCACACAAGGGCATCTGGGCATAACCACCGAGAGAGAAGGCCTTTTCGTAGCGTATGAAGTCTCCCATAGGCGCCTGTGGTTATTTCTAAGCACGGCGCCGTGTCCGTGGTCACCACGGCGCCCATTTCTATACGGCGCGGTTTTTTTTACCGTTCACGGCATTAAAAATACTTGAGATAAACGAGCACGCTCAGAGATGACGGCTTCCGCCGTTCATACGGCCACGGTTTTTATTTCTGTTGGCTGTCACTAAAAGATGAGTAACCTAAAAAAAAGAGGCGTAGACAATAGGCGGGTTGGAAAAGGAGAGATTACAGGATGACCAGGTGCCCTTGTGTGCGGAAAGAACGGGCTAGAGACAAGCAAAAGGCAGCAACCGACCAGAGTTAAGAACGACTAGACTAGGGGAAAAGACATTAGAATTGTATTAACTAGTAGACTTTTATCAAAGAATGTAATCTTAATTTGTATCTCGTTATCAATAAAGTTTTGCGCTATGGAAGATATTGAATTACTATAATAATGAACCCATCTCCTCTTCTTCACTCGAGAAAGCTTCATTTTTAGATACAAATAGTACAAGCACAGAAGCTTCTCTTGATTTTGCATAGCGTCAAGAATGAAATTGGCAGGATGTGGAGAACAACACGGTTTAAAACCGCGCCAATGATTTGTGTACACGGCGTGTCTTCACTTGTGTACACGGCGCCATGCCAGATACGGCGAACGGCGAAAACTGGAGCGTCTGAAGGGGGCCTAAGGAAACTTCTAAATATGAGCGGGTGATCCAGAATATCTGCAACCAATGGATTGGGATGGCCCTTCATCTTCTGAAGCAGCTTCTTCAGCGACTCCTGGACGTGGTTTTCAATGGGAGGCATACCTAAATCGTCAGCAATAGAAGTATCAGTTGCCACTCTCGTGTCAAGTTGGGCAATGGTCCTGAGGAAGTAGTTAGCATTTTTAAGATCATCGCAAAATTATCAAGGTCATAGGTTTTGTCTACGTTGCGAAATCTTACCTCGAGTTACGTGATTTTTTATCTCACCTAAAACTTCCTTAATTGGTTTTCCGTGACGTCTAATGATAATAGGGGGAAATGTAAATAGCTCCCTTTTCACAGGTGACATTGATTTGGGTAGTAATGTGCTCCACCTTCTGGGTTTTTTGTTACGAATAACGGTCTAGGCACTGCCTTCTTCGTCTCCTTCACTTCCATCGGAGTGACTTCTTTTATAGCCACCGTTAGTCGAGCAGTCACGATCATCAGTTATTTCCATGGTCTCCAATCCATGAACTTAAGTTCACAGTTTTCTTATCAGCAGCGGAGTCTGTGTCACGTGGATTGGCAGAGTTATTATGACAAGAGACAGCAAACGATAAATGATAGAAATAAGCCTTTTATTTCTGACGTAAAATAATAATTAATAACTTATAATAAAGAAACGAAAGTCATTTAAGAAAATAATATCCATAAAGTTATTGGCAGTGGAATTCGCGTCTGGGTAAGTCAATCCGGTAAAATTGAAAGTAAGTAATGGTTTCACTACTCGCAAGGTCAAGGATAGTTCATCCAAAAATTACACGCTGTACAGATGAAAAACTTGTGACGTCAGCCCAGTGGAACCGTAATAAACGAAGCCACCACTGAAGTACGCAGTATATGAAGGTCGTATTTGATAGGAGAGACGCTTGAAGCAGCATTACCCAAGAGGACCACCCCATAGGATGCGAAGGCAATTCCCTTGCAAATAGGCCAAACACAAATAAGGAATGAAACTAGAGCACTCACAACTACGTGGAGGTATACTTGAATGATAACACTGGAGCACTGCGGTCGAGATCGAAACAATGAGATTCGGGGAACAGCATTTCCCCAAAGAAAAAACAAGATAACTCATATGAAATTACACATTCACTTTGGTATCGGATGCTGATCTGAAATAAACACTTGAACACAGGTTATCATTGAATTTATAATTCACTCAAAATTAGGGTTGCTGAATACGCACAACTCAGCTTATTAAATGAAATATTAGACACAAATGACAGGTACGGGCTTTTTTTAAGACCTTATCATTCATATTAAAATCTCCCAGACGGTATTGCAAAGGCCGAGACACCTATTTTTGCAAAAGGTCGACAAAGCTAAATCTGAACTTGGATTACCTAATTATGAAAAAAACTTCAAGACGAATAGAGGCTACGACCCACGTACGATATAATGTCAAAGGCGATGTTGTTGATCCGACGATGAAGCAATGCTTACAACATTAACTAAAATAGTAGAATAAAATAGGACTAATTACACACTTGAATAATAGGAGAGCAAGAAGCACATACAAAATATTTCAAACAGCTATCTTAAATACAAGGTCCTCACTAAGCAATTGACCTTGGCTTCTAAATAATTACTTTTTTATTTATTTTATTTCTTCTCTTAGTAAAAATTAACAAAACCGTGCCAATCTGGGGCCGGTATGTTTTTAGACCGACGAGTTAGGTCCCCGATGTCACGTATAAAAAGCAGAGTAATATTAAACGTGTCAGAGTGAAAAGGACGGATGAAATCGAATTCTACACTACCTTATCAAAAGTGGCACACCATCACTTTAATAGAAACACTCGAACAATGTACGTATTTTAGTATCTTGTTGGTTCACCTTTTGCTGCTATCACAGCTTCTCCTCTCTGGGGCATACAGTCCACATGTTTTTGATATTACATTAAAAATTATATTACAATAACTAATAAATATCAATATAAAATATAGTATTCAATTTTATTATCATAATGACTTAAATTTCCTACTTGGATATAAAAAATAAATAAAAGTTTCCGATCCTGCACGTTTTGACAGGTAATTTTCGCCATTGTGCCATAAGTGTCTTGGACAGTTTGTTCACGGATTTTCGGCGTTCCGCACAAGCACGCAATCGACGTTTCAACACGTCCCACAGATGTTCGATGGGGTTCAGATCGGGGTGCAATCCAGTCAATTTCTCGAACCCCCTTTTACTCAAACCTTGTGCCTACAATCCTTGCTTTATGGCAAGGTGCGTTATCGTGCTGACACAGAAAAGGGCCATTGCAAAAGTGCTGCCAGAAAGATGTGAATGCTGCGTTTTCCAGAATGTCTTGGTAACGCTCTGCGTTTAGATGTCCTTCCAGAGAAACGATTGCACCCAGCCCATACCATGAAAAGCGCCTCAACACAATCACCGACTCTCACCGTGGGCACAACACAGCTTGGCAGATAACGTTCGCCATACCCAAACCCGTCCATCCGACTGCCAGATGGTGTAGCGGGACTCATCACTCCATTCAACCATTCGCCATTGATCCAGAGTCCGATGTCGTCGCTCTTTGCACCATTGCAGTCTCCTCGCTGCGTTGCTGGCGCTGATGTGAGGTTTGATGAAACCTCTTTTCTTTGAGACGTTCTTACAGCATTCACTCAAGCATTATCTCATAATAGCATACTCTGTAATGTAGTGCTAGGAAGAATGCCAACAATGAGATTGCAAAGGAATGTCCCATTGTCATGCAAATCAGGGTTGTCCCATGACTTTTGATAGGGTAGTGTATGTTCCAAAGAAATTCTATTAATCTTGCAAACGGGATTATTTAACATATAAATTTTAAGGTTCACTGAAACATATTCATAGCTAATATAATTGGATTATAAGGTTAAATTCTTCAGAGTAGAATAATACATCCTCGGGGCTCAGTCTTGTTCCTCTACGGAAGAAGTGAAAGACACTGAAGGTATGACGTGGGTCTACTTTGGCTGGGTCGAAGCTGAATTGGATAACGATACAGGTAAGTAAAATGGCTGACTGCTTTGGTTCAATGCTACATAAGAACGGGGCGACCCTTTTGGGTAAGTCGCCCCCCCCCCCCCGGCCATGAGCTGAGAGGAAATATAGGAAATAAGCACACATTAGCATTCAAAGGCAAATATCTATCGGTACATGTATCCAGTCATAAACATTAAATTCTTAATCAACTATCTGTACCCTTAATACTATATCCCTCGCTTGCGCGCAGCAAACCCATAGGACGCCCGTTAGGGAAACTGGCGATTGCTTTTGGAAGATACGAGGGCGATTCAAAAAGTAACCTTAAAAACTGTTTATTTCACGGAAAACACATGTCAACAAGGAACAAATGGCGTCACTTTTCGACATAGTCTCCCTGGCGGTCAATACATGTGCGCCATCGATTTGGTATTGCTTCAATACCTACAGAAAAAAAGTTCTTAGGACGTGTGCGGAGACATTCACGCACCGCCTCCTGAACTTGGTCATCAGACCGGAATTTGCGGCCGCCAAGGTGTTCCTTTAAAAGCTCCGAAGATGTGGTAGTCTGAGGGGGCGAGATAGGGGAATAAGAAGGATGGACCAGGCATTCAAATTGCAGGTCTTTTATGGTGGTAGCTGTGGCACGGGAGTTATGGGGCCTGGCGTTGTTTGTTGAAACGAGAAACTCTTTGTGAGAAGTCTAAGACGCTTGGTGCGGATGGAAGGTTTCAGTTTGGACATTAGAAGGTCCGAATACGAGTCACTGTTGATACTGGTGCCTTTGGGCATGCAATGCCAGAATGGAGTCAGCATCACCTTCCCTGCGCTGGGCATGGTGCGAAACTTCTTCGGTTAGGGAGAATTGTTTTAGCGCCACTCTTTGCTTGCTCTTTTGGTTTCCGCTTGGAAATGGTGAACGCAGGATTCATCACCGGTGACGATCCGCTGCAAAAATGTCTCTCCATTGTTTTCAAAGCGACGCAATAGTTCCATACACGCATCCATCCGACGTTCCTTCATCTCGTGCGTTAATTGCTTAGGGACAAACTTTGGTGAACCTGAGCTCGTGATGGATAATCGTATGCACAGAATGCTTATTTGCAGAGTATCACACAGTTCCTTTACTGTAGTGCGTCGGTCATGACGAATTTCAGCATCCACAGCGTCAATGTTTTCATCGGCCATGCTTGTCACGCCGTTCTAGAGCTTTCTGCTCCATTAGGACACTTGCTGCAATGGCAGTGTACCCCTTAACATATTGAACTTCCATCCAAGGATGAATTTCGGTGGGTGTGACACCCACCTTCACTCGACAATAAACGTACGACAGAGCGCTGCTCCTCACGGGTGCACGCCAACAATGGAGCTCATTCTCGTCATCGACATCAGTGGCGCTACATGTCCTGTGCGTCATATTGCAGGGTGAGGTTTGCTCGTCAACTACTGTGATTGTTAAAACACTACATTAAGCCACTAAACTCATAACACAATTTTATGATTACTTTTTCAAACGCTCTCGTATAATTCGGCTGGATTCTCTCTGACCAACTGAAGGAATAAATGGTCGTCAGGAGCCGAGAACTCAATCAATTTGGAGGTATGCAGATGTCCTTCGGGTGCAATCTACTTAGCTGCGGACTCTTGACATCTTAACGTGGAAACGGCTGGCACTGATGGTGCAGTCGGCCTGGTTCTACTATCATGCTTGTCCGAAAGTGATTCTTGAGTGAAAGTTCGTGCGAAATACGAGGACGGGTCAAATGAATGTGAGCCATCCCATCCCGCGCAAAAATGGTTCGGTCCATCATCTGCGACGCATGTACATAGCATGCAGGCATCTCTCATTTTCGAAAGTGACACGTAGGTGTGAGGATAAAGTTGTTTAATGCTCTCATACATTGGGTCGTGCAGTGTTGCGTAACATAATGGACGCTCCAAAAGATGAACATTGGAGCAAACGGTTCAAAGAAGGTCGTGGAAGTTGCAAATATGATCCAAGACCGGCCAAAGCCACCGTGCAATCACCCCCAACACAATTGCACAGGTTGATGAGCTGATTAGACTAGAACGGAGGATAAGCATCGATGAACTGGCAGAGCGTGTGAACATGAGTTATCGGCTAGTGTGGTTAAAGAAAACTGTAAAGGTTCAAGTGGGAAACGCTGCGACATCCACCATACAGTTCCGACCTCTCGCCTTCCGATCTCCACATTTTCGGACAATTAAAAAAGCAGCTCAAGGGAACCGGATTCGTGTCGGACGATGGTGTGAAGGAGTCATTTACAGACATTTTGAAGCAGCAACCCAAGGAGTTTTATGAGAAGGGAATCATGCGACTCGTTAGTCAGTAGAATAAATGTCTAAGTGCTCATGGAGACTACTTTTAAATAAAGTACTCCGTTGGCTCACTTTCATTTGACTCGCCCTCGTATATTTTGGGCGATCACTTAGATGTAATACTTAACGTACAATTCTTTATACTTTCCTAATAGATCCGATGCGCCTTATTTCACTTGACAAATAACCTGAAACTTCAGGGGGAAAAAGAGCATGTTACAATTCATATATTTCATTGAAGGTTTTGTCCCGAAAGCAAATAGGAGGCCAGTAACGAATAAGGCCTGCTACGGAAGGCTTGGGTTGGAGCAGTGACACTATATTATTATTCTCTAGCTCCTCTGTCCTATTATCCCTAAAGCGTGGACGGTGGCGACTTCCAAATGAAGAATCCTGGATTTTAGAATTGGCCAGACAGGGTATGTCATTGCTCATGAGGACCTTAGCTTTGCAACGAAATCTTGGAAAGGAATTTAAAAGTTTGTTTGAATTGTTAATTCTAATTGGCATCTGACATGCGGAATTTCCAAAGATTTCTTTGCTTCTATCGTCAAAGCAAGATAGTGGCTGCGTTCGCTCGATCAGGCCGAATGTCAAATGTTGCTCATCAACTGCATTCTCCTTGATTGGCGTGGCAAACCTCTGCCTTGCTAGCTGGATGCGCCTCCTTTTAAACATCCTTGTTGGATTTTGATGCGCACCTGCGCACTCAGTTTTCCAATCCCCAGTCGTGCTTTCTTTCTCCTCTTCGGATGATCCACTCATCATTGGGGAGTTGGCTTGGCGGGAAAACGGCCTTATCACCTGTCGGGTAGACGGCCTTCGGCCCTGCCGACATGACGCCCGGCCATCCGTTTTAATGGCCATGTCCAAATCGTAATGCTGATGATTTGACACCCGATAGGACGTAATGTATCAAAATACTAAAAAATGGATTAGTAAATATTAACAAATAATTAAAATTACAAATTTAATTAACTAGAATTAAAACAACATAAAACAAACCAATAACCATAAGCAGAACTGGATGATTTAAACAAAATTCACAGTAGAACTTCAAAAAGAATCCTATATAACAGTTATCAAACAATGACAGAGATCATGTTAACCTGTGAAAGAATACTGTAAAACAACAAATATTGTGTTAAATTGCATTAAAAATCTACAGTAAGGCAAGTTAAATGATGAATACTAAAATCTACAATAAGAGGATACGTTGAATACATCAGATGAGTAGGACCAATACATTAAGCCAACGTATGAAATGCAAAGACGAGAGTAGTTACTCTTAGTTGCTATAAACCAATGTCGGTAGCTTTGCGGTTTAAGTAATGCTTATCTACTTGTTTAATGATATTAAAGAGACGGGATAAGATTAGCTGATGATTTATGACCTTATAAACGAAAGAACATACATATATAAAAGAAATCTGACGGACTGTTGGGATTTGAAATACGTGTAAAGCAAAAAAGTGAGAAACAGATTGGGACATTCGTAACTTTTTAAGAGTTAGCAGGAACCATTTTTGTAATTTTAACAACCTATCATATTATATGAGATAGGAGAATCCCATAAAATAATACAGTAACATAGAGAAGAATGTATCAGGGTGTAATAGAGAAGCAACAATAAATGATTAGGAAGAAAATAAAATCGAGAAATAATACCTTGGTCGAGAAATAATACCTTATTCTTATATATTCATTCATGACTCGTCTTTATTTGTTGTTTAATATGTGTCACGAACATGCGCAGTGGAAAAATGTGAGTGCAAGAAAAAAAGTAATCAAGGAGTATACATTTTATAAATTGTTTATAATCATACTTTTAATTCTATTCAATAATTATAAATACACTTAATCGTTAAAGCAAAACAAAAAAAAATGAGCGTCCTTCCTAAACTTAGGTAGGCTACGCCCTTAAACAGCATGATATGATTATGGGAGGGAATTCCACTAACACGTGGAAAATCCCCACTACAAAAATTTACTATGAACAGATAATGCTCACTAACATTCAATACTACTTAAGTGAGTAGGAGGGGAACCGCATTAACAAGTGAAATGCGTTACGGTTCTGCTCCGTAATCGAACCAAAAAATTTTCCGGCCCAATCCAGTTCAAAAACAGAGATCTTGAAAGTAAACTAAGCGACTCTGCTAGCAAGCTTGCTTCGCTTCTATATACAGGGTCCACCAGAATACTTGAATCCTACTGCTATTGCAGTCCAAAAACTGTCCCTCGTTTACGCAACGCGTTAAACATCTGAAACCAGTCCGCACGGGAAGCTGGAAAAAAATATGGATCCCATTAACTAAATTCTAAAATCAACGCGCGTAAAATTGCATACATCGCCTGTAACAAAAGAAAAGACCCATAGACGCCTCAACGTAAATTCAGATTCTAATAAGCTCGCAAAAAAAAATCAATAACTGTCAAAATCTTTTACCAAGTCCCTTAGCCACTGGAACAAGTAATTAAAGAAATGCGCAATAGATGCACTACGACTCTACCCACTTTAATTTCAATAAAAGATATGCTGGCAATTTATTAAGCGCATAGGATAACAGATATACCACCCACAAGCGCGGAGAGCGAGAGCTGATAAAGCTAGAGGGATCTCGTCTGTTTACTATAGGGCATTATCAAGTATAATACCATTCATCGAAATTGCGTTAGCTGAATAGAATCTAAGCAAAATTGGCTCACCTCGAAAGTAGGGCAAAGGTGTCTAGACTCTCCCGTCTAAACGCTGAACTGGTCCAGGGAAAGACATCGGCTATGTCGTCGGTAGAAGAAAATGGCATCAACTCCTCGTCGGGATATACGCTGTAACAATCCTTCACTTGTAGACCCACTACAACCACTAGAAACGTCTCGCAAGAAGAGGACAGAAATCTGGTCTCGGGTCCGGGTCCACAGGAAAATCGTTGGCTGGAGATAAAAGCTGTCATCTGCTCGGTGGGAGCAATGAAATCCTCTTCCTTGATTTGGATGGCTGAGGCGGAGCAGTTGGGATCATTCGACGCCGTTCTCGTCTTGGCTCGGCTTACTTTTCTTTCGCAGAGAACAAAGGCGTCCGCTCGCGACGTTGTAGAAACGGGTGACGAAACCACTCCGGACGAGCTCTGGAAGCTGGTAGCTGGAGAAAAATCTGAAGTAGCACAAATAGTCATACAAACATTAGGCGTCGCATTATAAACGATCGCACAGTCTTGTGAGTCTGTTAAGCTGGCTCCCGCATTGGCTTCACTTCTTTCTCTTGTTGCTGACCTTCCTAACGCACTCGTCGTCGGTTCGCCCTTCCTTTCTCGTTCATGAGAAATAGGCGCATCCTTTAAGGGCAACCTTTCCCTTCCAATCTCGGTAGCCAAGTCCTCTTTTCTTAGCTCCCGCTCAACCGCCTTTTTTCCTTAGCGCATTTTCTTGCGCCGATTTCTTTCCTTCCTACCGCAATCACGGATCATATATAAACAGAGGTCTCTTGATTGCGAAAGGTGCCATCTGTTGCCAACGTATGGTGACGGACAAACTCCAGCATTATTTCTTAGTTTGTTTTGATGACCGAGAATACTGGAGCCTGAAACCGTTGCAACGCTTTGTGACACGCTCGCACCCTGCTCGATCTCGCTGCTGAGATCGGAACACTTACCATGCTGCGCACTAGCAGGCTTGTCGCCTTTTCTTTCCTACTCCTGATTTTCCTGGAAAACCTCTTTTTCGCTCCTGCTCCGCCCTATCAGAACTCTTATTTTGAAGCTGGCGTGCTTTTCCCCCTAGAAACTACTATTCCAAAACACTCTTGGAGGAAAGTTGTGAGTTCTAGAATGCATAATTCCATCCTCGCGCACCTTCGCCTTCACATAATAACTACGATACCTTCTGACTGGACCTATCTTTTGCAAACGTGAGCAAGATCGCAATCTTGTATTGCTTTGGCGCCTATAGCTTTGCCTCGAGACCTCGTTTGGCTCGAATTTGGCATCGACAAGTATTCTTGAACGCCCCGGCTGAACAGTTTCCCAGTTCCCAACCTTGCCTTGTTTTAACAAGCCCTGATCCTGGCTCCTTGCATTACCAACCTGTTCCGGCAAAGCTATATTTATGAAGACTTTGTTTTTAGGACCACTAACTCTGTCCTTGGTACGTCGGCTGTTTCCCCACTTATTTTTATCGCTTAAACAACTTCTGTTTCATTTAGATTGCGTCCTAACTGCAACTATACTGGCAGATATAGTAGGGGAATCTACCGTGTCACAGTGTGATATTAGCAATATGAGTATACGCAGTGGAAAGATATACACGCATAACAGGGAACAGTAATAAGGAACAAATAGTAATATATATTGAAATATTGGGTAAAGGTAAAAAAACATAAATAAATGGTAAAACCTTAACCTAGGTTGAATTAAACGTATAACAAACACAATTAGAAAATTCCAAAAACAACTTGACTTAAACTGCTAATCTTAACGGGCAATCAAGCCGAAACTTACAAGACACTTTAATCAATTAATGATAAATCTTACATGTCTATGAAAACAAAATCGTAAAATACGGAAAAGTAGTAAAAGTTTATCTTCTAAACAGTAATAATAAACATACAAGTAACCTACACTTCACGATCCAAGAAGCACCTGGCCAACTGGCCTCTTATAGTCCAAGTCCAGAAACTCCATTAGTCCTTATAGCATCATTGCTTAAATACAAAACAAAGTAATATGAATAACAATGTTCCGTCACAATCCTTACATTCAAATTGGATAAGGTCACCCTCGCCGCCTCCTTAATATCTTTATAAAACAGTCATTCACAAAGTCAAAGGGCGAGTATAACAGTAACCCAAAGACTTAAATTGGGCGGACCAAGTCTTATGTTATAATTCAGTCAAGAGCAAGGAACAAAATTAATTATCTATGATTAGACAAGGTAAATTAGACCTACAGGAGTATGGTATTTAAATAATAGACTTATTTGTATATACTTAGAATTTCAATCCGTCGGAAACACCGCACTTATCGCTGCACAATAATTTTCTTAATGAAAAACATCTCCGGGTTCCGTCCACACGAGGGAACCCCCCCCCACACACACACACACAAGATTGATGAATAGCTCGCTCCTGAAGTTGCACTTCTTTTCTTTTTTTTCCTTTTTTTTCCCTTTCCGACAACTCTCACCGGTTACCACTATGTAAAAGAGAAACAGCAATATACCAAGGGGGGACATTAAAACAACACAGCACCCCTCTCTATTAGGTAAGACGATGTCGGAATGTCGGCACAAAGAAGCACGGGGACTCTTAATGGAACTGGCTCCCACTCGCTCGCTGAAGGGGCTTAGTGCGAATTACATACGTAAAACCCGAGCTACGGGTTACATGAGCCGACAAACCGAACGGCCACAAACCCTGAAGATTGGCATAAGAATTTACTTCGGAGCGGTACAATTCAGCGAAGCACGCTCTCGCCTCTTCGGTGAACCCACAAATAATAAATTGAGCGCTTACCAGCAGGCTTATTTGGCACGGCTCCACTCCGGTGAGTATCGCTGGCTGTCGCCTTGGAGTCACTCGCTCCGCTTCGAGATTCGTCTTGCCGTCACTCGCTGATATGGAAGGCTTCACTATATCGAGGTCTTCCTTCCGGGCTGGAATGCTCTGGCCGGGGCTCATAGACGGGGTCTCCGCCGACAAACGTCGCATCCCAGGCGTGGGAACAGTTTCCCTTGCTGCTTCCAGGGAAACCCAAATGCCTCGGTCGGAGGAGCTTTTTCAGGTCTCCTCTGGTTGCCTTCCTCATAACGTCTGCATCGATTTCTCTCTTCCCTCGATGCAGCTTGAAATCCGCGCTCCTGGTGCTGATTGGCTACCGAGTGTCGCATTGGTTGACGTAACTGCCGTCGTCTCTCGTCGCCCGATTTCGTATGATGGAAAATACGTGTTCAGTATCGACGTCTGACATCACTGGAATTGACAGTGTTAATTGAATTCCGTGACACTCTCGGCGCCTCCATCCGCAGACACTCCTGCGTTCTGATGATGCTGTTGACAGACTGCGGTCTATAAGCTGATGCTCCGCTTTCTCTGCTCCTAGGTGGACTGACACTCCGCCCGATGTTCCCCTTTATTCCCCTGGGTGCTCTCCTTTTTCGGAAGAAATCGTCAATTAGCCCTTGGCAGCGGTGAAGGTTCTTCTCGCGTTCCCATGTGGGGTCTTTATAGCCTACCCACTTCACCAAGAATTTGCGACGTGGCTTCTTCCCTTTGACGTCAATCAGGGCCTGCACCCAGTAAACATCTTTGAAATTGGGGTCCCGTATTGGACCCAGCTTTTTCTCTTTGTTTGGCCTCTCCAAAAATTTCTTCAAGAAGAAACAGTGGAATATTTTATTTCTACACCCCCATGATGGTGGAATTATCAGTTTCACTGATACCTTATTAATTATCCGCTGTATTTTGAATGGTCCCACGTAACGAGGGTATAGTTTGTGTCCTGTCCGTCTATGTGGTAGCAGGCGAGAAGCCTTAACTAAAACTTTTTTGCCTGCTTTAAAACAGCACTTAGTATGACGCCGGTTATATCCTTTAATGTACCGTTGATTTGCTTTCTTTATTCTTCTCTGAGCCGAATGCAACAGATTGAATAACTTCTTTATGAAGTCCGGCATCTTAGGATCTTGATCTGAAAACTTATTTAACGAAGGCGGGATGACTATCTCTCACCCCAGATCCAAAAAATATGGGGTATACCCTGTGGTCTCGGACACCATGCTGTTTATGGCTATCTCTGTTGTGGTCAAGTGTTCGTCCCAGTCGGATTTGTCCAAATTAAGATAGGGCCGGAGTATCTGTATAATGCTCTGGTTGGTGCGCTCCGACTGACCGTCCGTTTGGGGGTGGTATGCGGACGCTAACTTCAACAATGTACCCAACCACTTAAAAATGCGAAGGGAAGCCATGGATCTTGAAGATATGTTCCACCAGCAGCTTGGCTGTACCTTCGGCTGAAATTGTTGACCTACATGGTATAAGCCTTACTCTTTTTGAGAGCTTATCTGTCACTGTTAGCAATGCGTCCCAACCTTGTGTAGATTCTGGTAAAGTCGAGACAGATCGAATGCCAACGATCCAGTGGGATGTCTAGAGGCTGCAGATCTCCAAAAGGCTGTTGTTGTGGCACTTTGTTCTTTTGGCATTGCTTACAGGTTCGCACTGCTTGCTTTATATCCTTGTCCATGTGTGGCCAAAAATACTCCTTCTTTATATTCCTCAATGTCTTGTTTATTCCGGGGTGACCCGCTGTAGGATCCACATGGAGCATCTTAATTATGGGATCTACCACTGCCGGTATGCGGGGTAGCACTAATTGCTTGACCAATTTTATTTGCCGGTATAACAGCTCTTGGTCCATGAAGAAAGGAGATCGTGTCTCTGCCAGTAATTTTTTTGTAAATTGGCAGTCCCCATAGCGTCTCCTTATCGCCTCCTTCAGTCCAGTTGTATCTTGGTTTGATACTCCCAAAGCTGCTACCATGGAGGCTGTCTTCTACCATGTTCTTATCAGGCCTGTTTACTCCTTCTTTTACCTTAGGCTGAATGATGGCTTCGTCGGTATCATCAGGCTCTGTTTCTAC
>JAHWFO010029042.1:0-51040 GCA_023313115.1 Rhysida immarginata | reverse complement strand
TATATGCAATTTACAAGCGCTATTTTTTTGTATAAAATGCACATAAAGTCACATTCTCAAGAGCTCTCTGGTGGATAGAGGCGGGGCCTGGATTTTGATTGGTTGTAGTTAGATCTACGCGATTACGTCAACTAGCATTAAATTACGTCATGGTGCCAACTTCAAACCCCTGAAATCTCCACATAGTTATGAAAAAAATTCATAACATTGATAATAAATAAAATTTCTTAATTATTTTTTAATTCTCATACAGACAATGAAATACTTCACATTTTCGGCCTAACTTACTAATTAGAAATAATTTTCGTTTTTTTTAAAAAAATTATTAAAACAAGATTAATTTTTCTTTACTCATATTTGTATTTTTCAGAGTTATTTTTAAAAATAAATTATGCACATAATATAAAATACATTGTTTCATATAATGGCCTAAACATCAATAAAAACTATGCAAAAAAAATTCGCCATAATTAGATATACTTTGGCTAGAAAAAATTTTTGAATAAATTAGCGCAATTTTCCCGTTTTTGATCAAAATTTTCTTGTCTTAAAAGGGTTAAAGGGGGAAATTAAAAAATAATTAGATAGAAACCTTCCTATCCAGCTAAGCTCAGCTAAGCCCAGCTAAGCCCATTTGCTTAAATGGTTAGGGAAATTAAAAAGCCTGAATTAATTGAATGAGAGAAGGAATTACAAGCTAATTCCATACTTCTATTTTCTAGTTGGGAATTTGATCCTAAACTTTTGGACGAGATACAGGCAGGATATCAACGTTACAGTTTTACCCAAACGTGCTTTAGTAATTTAAACCCAAGCTTGCTTGCGTGTTTTTTATAAATGATTTGATATATAAACAGGATAAGATGGGCACGAAAATGATATTACCAAGTGGAAAGAAATTGGTGGCTACAATTATCACCATACTACATACTGAACTGCATCTGGACATTTGGGTATACAGGGTATCCAAAAAGTCTGGTAACATGGCAGATACCTAAAAGAGTCATTCAAGCTCATTTTGGGCTGGACAGGTTGGCTGAGGTTTCTAACACATTTGAATTGCAGTGAAGTGCACCATTGGGAAGGCTCATTAAGCGATTGGGAACTTGAGTTACTCTTTCTCGCCCATTTCCTCAAAATCTTTCAAGGGAAAGTGTGTGATTAAAAATTTATGCTAATGTGGTGTTGCTATACAGGGTTGCAATTGTAAACGTTTCTCTATCTTTAATAGTTTTCGAGTTAGCAATTGAATGACCTTAAAATTGGGGGGCAAGTCAAATTTGAGTGTGGCAATTCCCTACCCCCTATTACCTGTAAATCACACTCTTCATATCTTGCCTACCTGGCAGCTTTGAGATAACTGCCATGTTATCAGACTTTTTGGACCCCCTGTATATAAAACCCTAGTTAACATCAGTTGGCCGTTCTTGTGGGGTAAATGACCAAAGATATAGTGATAATCATCATTCAATGCCCTAAATGCCAAGCTGATAAGGTTGAATGGAAAAAAGGCCTTTGGTAGCCTACAACCCCTAGAGGTTCCATCGCAGAGGTGGCAGGTCATTGCTTTAGATTTTATTATGCCGCTTCCTCGAACGACAAAGGGATTTGACGGTCTATTAACAATGACCGATTGACTCACACAATGAGTGCGCCCGTTACTGTGTCATACTACTATGACAGCCGAGTATGACAACTGCAAAATTGTTAGTGAACAACATCATAAAATACATTGGTTTCCTCATGCTATAGTATCTGACAGGGATGTCAGATTTAATGCTGAATTATGGAGGTTTATCTTTAAAGCTCTTGGTACATCACTACAATTTTCCAGTATACAGGGTGACCCAAATTTATCCAGCATAATTGTTTATAAATTGCTTGTTGCGATTCAGCAACTGATGAATACTGCTTTCCATCGTTGTAAACATCCCTAATCATTATATCCCAAAGGTTTTCAATGGAGTTTAGGTCTGGGCTAAGTACAGGCCAGTCTAGCAAGTCAATGTTCTTGTCTTTAAACCAGGCTAACGTCGACTTGGAAACATAAACGGGTGCGTTGTCTGGTTGGAATACGAAATTTCGGCTAGCTATTGTTGTTGCAAGTGTGCAAAGATGAGTATTTAACATTGCTTGACAACTTTCAGAGTTCATTCGCCCTTTGATTACCGCCAAATTTGTTTTTCCATTATGAGCAAAACCACCTTATACCATTACAGAATTGCCTCTTTGCACTCTTTTAGAGAAAGTAATTGTTTCACCTTGTATATCATGCCAATAGTATTTCTTACCGTCCAGACCATCCAAGTTAAACTTTTTTTCGTCACTAAAAATGACACTTTCCCACTCCTCATCAAATGTCATTACTTCATAGCCCATCCTAATCGAGCTTGTTTATGTCGCGATTGCAGATGAGGTTGACACTTCATTTTCACGAACTTTGCATTGCCAGAATCATGCAAAATCCTTAGAATGGTTGACTTTGATGCTTTTCCTTGCAGTTCCATTGAGATTTGGCGACTTGATAAATGATCCTTTGTTGCCATCTTAAAGATTCGTCTCTTTTCTCTGGATTTAATTTTGCTTCTCCTTCCCGAATTTTGTTTCCCTTTGGCTGAATGTTTTCCATTGATGTATCTACTAATTGTAGACTTGTTTCTACTTAATCGACGGCTCATTTCACTTTGTGACACTCCTTCATTAGTCCATGCATCAATTTGACCTTTTCCCCGATTAGTCAGGTTATTTTTGCCACCCATATCGAAGCAAGCACTTCTAATTGATGTGCAATAAATAGCATTCACAGTGAAAATTCTGTAAGCAAATATTCTGCTCATTAACTTCTAATTTATCTGTTCTATCTTCCCATCCTTACCCCTTGTTGCTAATATTTTGGTCCAGCTGCTCAGAGAAAAATTTGAATAACTGATAGAAAAATAATTGAAATGTGCTAATATTTTGTCCAATTTTTTATTTTGTCGTATACATTTGTGCTATGAACGTTTTCAAGCATTTTCATTTGACGACAACGAAAAAAAAAGTGTTTTTCAGGAGTTGCTAATTATTTGGTCCGCACCTTAGTTTACATTCTCATAATATTTGTTTTCTACATTTACAAGCAGCTAATTTTAAATTAATTTTAAGTTAATTTATACAAAAACAGACCATGCTAATTTTAAGCGTACTAAATTTCACATAAGATTTCCGTAATCTTTCTTGTGGAAATTTTTTTCTGTAATTTAATGGCATTAACTTCCGCAGCTGTAGATGATACAGAACTCGCCTCTCTTCCAGCTACTTCCATGCTTATAGCTATTTCAGTAGCTTTTTCTAAGAAAACATCTTTCGTAGTAATAATCTTACTCACTATCGAACTATCTTATAGTTCCATGTAAGCTGATCTCTTAAAATTGTTTTCAGATTAGCTCCCTAAACCATGCTCGCACAAACGATGCTGTCGTTTAACCTTCTACTCGTTTTGTCTTATAAAATCTATATCTTTTTTCTATTTCTAGAGGTTCTGGATTCACATGGCCATTTACTAATTTAACCACTTCAACATATGTTTTAGAACTCAGTTTAGTGGGGGCGACATATGTCTGTGTTCTTACTACCGTCAATAACACAGCCGTTTTCTTTTTCTCTGATATATTGTTCGCATTAAAGTAAATATCAAGCTGATCTATGTAACGATTCTATGGCTCAAACTCATCACATGCATCTATTTGACCCACTAGCATTGTCTAAGTCATGATGCCTATTTTGTTATTTAAAACTTTTTTTGTACTCACGTTTGCTCTAGTCATATTACTTTCAATTTCTGAAGGTCGCTCTCTTCTTCTCTCTTCACGCTTGGAAGCGGTATCTAGCAGTGGTGGTTTTTATTCATGTGCTCTTCCTCTTTAGATCCTGTAGATCTTCTCTCTATCACCAAATTGAATTAGAGACGTGTTTCTTACCCTGAATCCCATCCTCGTCGCCAATTATTTAGTCCGTCCTTTATTGTCTCCATTAAAGCTCTGTTTATATTATGTATTCCAATGGAATTGCGCATGCGATCACATTTAGTTTGGGTTTCTATTTTTACATATCTATCAGTTATGAAATTTGTTGTTTTTTTGAGGGTGAAATTTGGAATATTGAGAGAAGTTGAGATTTTTTTCTTGTTGAAGGTGATGCGAAAGAGAGGCTGGATGCGGCCTCCCTATTTATTCGCTACTTTCAGTTTAAGTGACGCCACCCTTGTGGGATTTGCTTGAACTGAGTTAAGTAAGATTCGCGGTATGATTACATACATTAACGGTTGTTAGGATTCGTGGCTCAACACGTTGTTGCAGCTAAAGAAATAAAGAGAAAAAGTAACAAATACAGCACTCTGTATGTCTGCAAATTAAAAACAATCTTACAGGCTGTAAATTTACAATTTTTCCCAAAATATAAAGCCATTAGAAAAAGTTGGGAAGTAAAACTTAGAATGGGGGAAAAAGCCACAGTTACCATATGTGTCTGCAGCAAACACTTGACTCAACAGGATTTGTTTTCTTCACAGAAATTAGCAACGGTAGGGTAAAAGATAAAAATTGTTTACATATTTTAACATATACTACTAAAAGAAATGAAATAATATTCAAATATTTGTTTTTAAAAGTTTGTTTCAAGTACGACACGGTTACATGCACGAAATTCTACGGTAAAATCGTTAGTTCTATTGTCAGTTGCATTGTTAGAGTAGCATTTATTTTAGATAACATGTTTACTTTTAATAGCATTGTTTTGTTTGTGGGTCATTAATAAGCAAAAAATTAAGTAGTCGTTTATTACTAGGAACAATAGTCATCTTAACTCAACCCTTTCATATTTCATACACTAATAATTTTTCAGGTAACAACTAAAAATTTTTTAAGTATGCCAGCATTAAAACGAAAGTTGAAACCAGCAGGTGTTTATCACACGACCACTTGACAAACTTATCCTTCACAAAACAAATCGGACACTTAGAGCTGAATCTAGAAGTGTACTTAGAATTATAGTAGAAAATTTAATTACTTAACTTATCATTATGATAGTGTTTTTTACAGTCATAATGAACAACTACATTCCATTATTAATCAAGATGAAGCTGGCCAATAATCCGACCTCCTTCAAAGCCCGTAAATTCCGTGAACGGTGGCCGTTTTCGCGTCGCGGCATTGAGACTATTTTACGGATTACATTACTGTACGTTCACAAGGCAGTTGCTTCCTCCCTACTGCATGGAGCATCAGGCACAGGTGTCAACTGATGAGCCTACACAGTCACCCGGACACCCTGTATCAACCAAAATGATCATGTCCTGTGAGCATGCATCTAATAGTTTACTAGTCGAAGGTAGTCAATCTCCTCCCCCCACTAAATATGGATAAGGTTGGGTAACTCCTTGTTGGAGGGGCAAATTCATTGCAAAGCAGTGTTTATCATTATTTCGTGGATGAAAGAAACTGGATGGACGACTCCTGTGGATCGAGCGTGAGTTTTTTTTCAGTGGCGGTCTCTGGATTCTTGCGTGAACTATACCGAAACCGTAGTTATTAGATAGAGGGTCATTTGAATCCATGGTGCTTTGTTCATCCATGAACGGGGAGCGTCATCAGAAAATAATATATGATGATTCCTGATCATTTTTTAAAATATACAACTGCTAAATTTTGTAGATTCTTCTTAATTGAGAAGGTACATGTTAATGATATCACATAAAATTACTTCAATTAAAAAGTTTAAATAATTTATCATATACGTATATGGTTTTACTCAAAAAATTATATTTTTGCGTTATATTAAAAGATAACAAAATAAAAAAGAGAAAAGATTTCTTCTTGAAATCATAACTGCACACATGTTATAGATATATAGGGTGTTGTCAGAGCCGCTGACGGGAGAAAGCAAGAAGAGAGGCATCGGGGCGAGTCGACTAGGGCGAAGAGGTAAGGAAGGTGAAGAGCGCCGCTCGCCAAGCAAAAAAGAAAAGCGGAGAAGCCCGCCGCACACAATTTGCATTCGACACGGGCACATTAACAAGAACGAAGATAGTGAAAGCTCATTGGAGGAAACTTTTACTATGCAAAGTGATATTAGAAAAAAGGAGAATAAAAACTCAAGTAAGAAAACACAGAGGAGGCCAGTCACACAAGAGTCCAAGGAAAGGAGGCCAGTCACACAGAAGTCTCCGGGAAAGAGGTCATCCACGTGAATTAGTGTTGTGCGCCGTAAGTGACTTTATTTCTTTAGGTTTATTCACGCCGCAATTAGTTATCACCTTTGCATGCGTGAATAACCTTTGTGACTTTAGTGGCCCTCCCCCCAGCAACCCCGGGGGAGGTTTCACTCCCCCCTCGAACTTTTTGTGACTTTATCCATTCACCATGGAGAACATGATGAACATGATTGCCGACGGCCCCTTCGCCGTTGGCATGTTTATGAAGGAGGTGTACTCAGTAACGAGTATCCCTCCTGTTCTCCCGTCTGGCGATCCCGCTGTTTTGGTCCTACAGAGGCTTTCTCCGACTGAGTCGAGGATGCTCTGTAGGCAACGTAATGTGGCAGACCGTATTGTGTCTGCTGGTGCTATCAAGGTTGGACAGACCACCGTCCACCTGAGTTATGCTGAACCCGGATATCTTCCAGTCTGCATCCGGGGAGCATCGCCGCTGATGACTGAGAAATATCTCAGAGGTTTCATGTCAGATTATGGTGTGGTGCATAGGATTTCGTATCCTCAGCACCCAGATTCTCCGCTTCAAAGAACAGGAGACATCATAGTCTACATGGACTTAAACAGAGACATTCCCAAGGATGTTGTAATGCGCGGAGATAAAGTCTCCGTGTCTTACAAAGGTCAAAGGCAGTGCTGCTGGTACTGCAAGAAGACGGCCCACGTCAGGAAAGACTGTCCTCTCTTGGTGAAATGTACCTACTGTAATAAAGTGGTTAATAAATTTCACCAGTGCCCGGAGAGGACGCTTGCATCGCCAGCAGCTCCATCTTCGCCTAATGGAGTGTCTCCCCAGCAACCACCGATGATGACATCACTGGCCAAGTCAACAGAGCCGAGCAGAGCCACGTCGCCTTCGCGCCCACCTTGAAGGCAGCGCATGACACCATCTCCGCCGCCTATGGAATCCAGGAAGGAGATGCCACCGCCTCCAGCGCCTCTAGCTGATAAACCGAGGGAGGAGATACCACACACTCCTCCCCCATCAGAGATCCTAGACGGCGCCCCCTTCCCCGAGCCATCAAGGGACATCTCGATGGTCGAGGAGGTGAGCTCTGCAGAAGATGATGTGGACGTATCAGCCTTTTCCGAGTCGATCTTCCCAGAGGAGGATTTTCCATCTCTTCCTCCGCCGGCGAAGACATCGGCATCGCAGCCTCTTCGGACTGCTTGTGCGCCCATTTCAGCTTCAGTGTCATCATCTGCTGGGAATATTAAGTCATCAGCGTCAGCACAGCGGGATGTGCCTGCGACGTCATCCAGATCTCGCAGGCACAAGACCAGACGGCATCACAGCAGAAGGGACGGCGTTGCTGCTTCTACTTCTACCGAGCGAGACAGCTGCGAGGGCCATCATCGCAGCACTTCGTCTTCTTCCTCGTTTCGATCTCCGAGGCGGAAGTCGAAGGAGCCTCCACCATCATCAGTGAAGCTCCAGTCTCCTTCAGAGAAGTGTCAAGAACCAGCAACGTGATTCCACAATGAAGGTCATCTCACTGAACGTGCGTTCCCTGGGTTCGTCTTTTAAGCAATCGGTTTTGTCGACGTTTATTGCCCTGTACAGGCCGGACATACTTGTGCTTCAAGAAGTGAAACTTGATCCTGCACAAGTATGGTACGATCTACCCGGTCTCCGCAGACAATTCCCTCGTGGACATTTTTTTATTAACTCTTCGTCACCGTTTGGGCAAGGGGTTGCAACCATCATCCTCAACCCCTCCATTCAGGTGTCGAATTATTTGTGCGACAGCGAGTGCAGGGTAATATCTTTAGACATTACATCTTCTGAATTTCAATTTCGATTGCTTAACGTGTATGCTCCGTGCACGAGGGCAGAGAAACGTGACTTTTTCAACGATCTACAAACCTATCTGTGTTCATCATTTCCTGTAGTGATTGCTGGGGATTTTAACTGTCATCCAGACGCCAACAACATCTTTTCGTCTGGACATGTGCATCGCCTGTGCCAGCAAAACGCATTGTTTGATCTATGGCCAGTGAATTCTCGTGGTGATCTCAGTGGGTTCACATTTCATCAAGGACCCACTGTGGCATCGCGACTTGATCTTTTTTTGGTCGACAATGTGTTTGCTGGTGCAACTGGAACAATGGAGGTTATTCCTTGTGCCTTTTCCGACCATAGTGCCATCTTGTGGTCGTGGGATCCTCCATTTGTTTCTCCGGCAATTGCTGCAGATCGAGTCACCAACAAGAACTGTTTTCTAAATGTTTCTCTGCTCGACAACGAAGAGTACCGGGGAATGTTCGTTCAGTTTGTGGAAAAACATCTCCACAATCTGCCTCCTACGCTTGACTCGTGGTTGAACTTTAAAACCAAATTAAAAAAATTTTTTCGGAAGATTGGATTGGATGCAGCCAGACGCCGTCATCGTTACCTCCTCATGCTGCAAGAAATTTTACGACTCCTCCGTTGTTCCACCCCTAAGGAGGAGTTTCAGGCTGAAATTCAACAGGTGAAGAGCGAAATAAATGCTCTAATGATCCGGAAAGCTGCCGGCGCAGCACTCAGGGCCAAACTTACCTGGGCTGCTGACGTCCGGCACATGTCATCGGCAGCCTTCGCTGAGGAGAGGCGTCGGGCTAACAATAAACAATGCCATCGTTTATTGGTGGAAGGTGAGGAAGTGGAATCTGATGCCGACATCTTATCAGCCTTTCACTCTCACTTTTCATCATTTTTTAGCCATCCAATCATTCCGTCAGACTCCACGAAGCAGTGCATAGAGGCATTGAGACCTTTTTCTGTGGAATCCGATTCGTTCATAACACGTCCCTTCACCGAAGATGAAGTCAAGAAGTTTCTCTCGGCAGACGGCCGTCATCAGTCTAGCCCGGGCTTAGACGGCATACCGTACACCTTCTTCAATTCGTCGTGGAAACTTCTTGGGCCTTTCCTGGTACGAGTCTTCAATTCAATCATCCAAGACCCGTCTTCCATCACACCGGAATTTACTGTAGGGAAAATCATCCTTCTCCCTAAATGCCCGGATCCAAAACTCGTGACCCAGTGGAGACCGATTACATTACTCAATACGGACTACAAAATCTTCACTGGGGTTTTCCAGCAACGGCTTAAACTCATCGCCGACGAGTTTTTTGATCCGGGTCAATCCTGCTCAATACCAACACGCAGGATGACTGACAATCTTATAACTATTCGGTGTGTAATGGAAGAAGCGCAAGTGCGTCAACAAACTCTTGCTGTGTTAAGCCTCGACCAGGAAAAAGCTTTTGACAAGGTGAATCACGATTTTTTATTCCAAGTGTTTCACCAGCTTCATCTTCGGACTTTTGCTGTGATTATTTCCTCACTGTATGCATCGGCCACATCATGTGTGGCGGTTAATGGCTCCACATCGTCTACTTTCGAACTTTTAAAAGGTGTCAGGCAGGGATGTCCTCTATCACCTCTCCTGTACATCTTCTATTTGGAGCCATTACTGCAAATATTCTTTAACCGCCACCCGGAGGTTCGGGGATATGAGTTTCCTGCAGCGTCCATCAACATCAGGACTTTAGCTTATGCCGACGACGTTGTGTTGTTTGCTTCGGACTCATATTCCCTGAGCATTTACAAGGAAACCTTCGATCTCTTCAGTTCTTCGACGGGGAGTACCATCAACCTCGTCAAGTCGAAGGGAATTGCTATTGGGAAATGGACCATCGACAAACTCAAGTCATTCCCAATAACATGGTGTGGTCAGATCACAGTGCTTGGCTTCATATTTTCTTTTCTCCCGAACATGGACTCAATTCATTGGCAGCAAGTGGTGGACAAATGTGTTGCCCGCCTTGACAGGAAATTTTACTTTTCCACTTCTATGCTGGTCAAGGTGCGGTTTGTTAAAACACATATATTATCATTGTTAACAGCTAAATGCCTATTCACTTTACCATCGAAAGAACTTCTTCGCAAAGTTCGCAGTGCTATTGTAAATTGTGTGTGGGGGAGGTCTGCGCACCATCATCCTGTTCGGGCAGAGTTTCTCTTCACTCCCTTTGAAAGAGGAGGGTTAGGTCTGCCCGAGATTCGGTGTTATCTCATTGCAGCAAGGCTTGCTGCAATGATTCGTGTTTTTCTTTTCCCCCCACCTTTGTGGGCGAACTTTGTGTTTGTTTACCTACGTGTATTCTTTAAAGTGAATAGGATACCGTCGCCACCCTTGCTGCCAATAACAACTAATGTGCGTCACCCAAGCTTATACCATCAGCTTCAAGGGGACTTATTGACATTATTGCCAGCTTTGCGCAACTTAGACCACCAAGACTGGGGCCATTTGCGTCTGTCTTGGTTCTTCCAGCAGTCTGACCAGGGCAAGACCACCGACATCTTTCGTCTCTGCCCAGATTATCCGTGGTCAGCCTTCTTAAAGGCATTGAAATCTGTTGCCTTTGAAGGAACTGTGTTTTCATGTCAATGGCGTTTGCTGCACCACGGATTTTACTCCCTCCAACGTCTTCATCTATGGAGGGTGGTCAGATCTGCTGGTTGTCTACATTGTGGCATCGTAGAGACAATCCAGCATTTATTCTTCGAGTGCTCATTTGCTCAATCCATTTGGAATCGTCTGTGCCTTCATTACCATCTTCTAAGGATTTCTTACTCCTTTGTGCGATTCCTGATGGATGACTCCACCGGTGATCCTCTAAACTTAGATCTAGCGATACCAATTATGTTTCTCACTATAGAACTCTGGTCTGCAAGAATGGACAGACCGAGGGGGACCTTTTCCACACCGTCATCTATGTGGAAAAAATGCTCTTTATATCTACGGTCTTTCCTCGTCTTAGAATGGTATGGGCTAGGTCCTTTAGTTTTTAAAAGGCGTTTCACGTCATCTAAACGCCTTTGTGAGGTCATCGGAGGGGACCATAATAATAAGTATGCTTATATTTATACGTTCCCCTTAGACTTCTGATGACCAACCGGTGGAGAAACGAGCCTCGGAACTCAGGCGTTTATTGAAGCTTTGAAGCCTATGAAAGGCTTCAGGAAAAGAAATGCTTCATGCATGTGCGCTTGAGCACCCTGTCATAAGATCGTTTTAAGTGTGTTCGCTGAAGCAAATAACATCTGCTCCGGCTCCAACAGCACACGAGAGTCGAAGGAAAGGAGGTCAGCCACACAGAAGTCTACAGGAAAGAGGTTCTCCACGCCGAAGCCGATAGGAAAGAAGGCCGCTGCGGACAAGCGAATGTGTCTACATGGAAACCCGGGCAATGCAGATCGTAAGCATCAGACGCAACAAAAGCCCAGTGCCGGATACCAGGTTCGTCAAGTCGGAAAATTGAAACGTATCCCGAGCCAAGGAGGGCAGCCCGCTGATGATAGACACCAAGCCCGGAGAAGCGAGAATATAAACGCTAATTTCTCGAGAGACGACACGGCAGGACAAAGGACTCGACATAGAGACAGAAATTTCCATCGCCATCGCAAGGCAAGTGAAAATATTCAATTGGATAATACTTTTGATTTGTCTTTGAATTTGTGTGGTAATAACTTGGATTACAATCCCGTCAAAGGGTGTCAAAATAACGATTCAGTGACTATTGTTTTGAAGAGGGATCTAGGCACTCAAACGGATGACGAGTTCATCCGACGCTACAGTGACCATAACGAGCCCAGATTTGACATCATACAAAATGCGAGTTCCGATGAAGGAGCGACAGTGAAGTGGAATCCAGCGAATCATGCCCAAATAGACGACATCGTACGTTCGACTGATTCCGAGCGACCGGACGGCCCATACCCCGCCGCTCATCCACTGCGAGACGATCTTTGGATCGGAAACGAGACTCATCCCACAAACGAGACGCCATCACGAACTTCCGAGGACACGGATGATATTCCCGAAGTGACCACGCCCAGATTGACATCAGATAGGACATCGTGCTCCGTCTACGCCAAGGTTCCGGTGGTTACAATCGAGACGACGTCGACCCGCCAAGACGATTACCGTTTCGCAAGCGCGCTCCGCGAAGAGATCTCTCGCAGCGAGTCGCGCTTTGCTTTCACAGCTACGAGGCAGGGTAAGATCGTTCTCAGTATTGTACTTTCTCAAATTGATAAAAGTGAACAGTTGGTTAATTATCAAATAGTGCTTTATTCAGACTTAGCTCATTCGCAATTATTGACAGCATTAAACATTCATGCAACCTTCAAGGGGTCGATTGGCATTAAAATTACTTTGCTAACATCTTTCTTTTTACCGTTGATTTCAGCGAAACTCGACAGCGACGGGACCGGTATCTTAGGAGAGGAGGATTCACCGATTCGCATCCCAGCTCCATTCGGCCCAAGTCTACCAGTAGTGATAGCCTGGCAACGCACCATTGCATCACATCTGAGTTCGATAGGAGGAGTAAGGAAATCAACCGCAACAAGAATCTATGGACAATTATTTTATTGAAATTTGTCAAATAATCGAATCTTGTCAAAAGAAAGTATTTAGATCATTCTGTAATTTAACAGAAATTATTAAATATTATTTGAAACTTTTACAAGTCTTCCCCTCGTCTTCTCTCTATCACTTAATCAGATTTTACTTACGAAAAGTACGTGATAGGTGTCCAAAAAGTCTGATAACATGGCAGATATCTCAAAGCTGCTTGATAGACGAGATCTGATGAGTGTGGTTTATAGGTAATAGGGGGGGTGAAGAATTTATTGCCACACTCAAATTTGACTTTGACCTCAAAGTTAAGGTCATCAATTTGCTAACTCGAAAATTATTAAAGATAGAGAAAAATTCCCGATTGCTACCCTGTAAAGCAACACCACATTAGGCTAAAACAGATTTTAATCACACCCTTCCCCTTGACAGATTTTGAGAAAATGGGGGAGAAAGAATCACTCAATATCAATTTGGACTAGAGGTTTCTAACATATTTGAATTGAAGTGAAGCACACCGTTGGGAATTTTCTTTCCTTGAATGACTCTCTCACGCCCATTTTCTTAAAATCTTTCAAAGGGAAGGGTGTGATTAAAAATTGTTCTTAGATTAATGTGGTGTTGCTCTACAGGGTAGCAATCGGAAATTTTTCTCTATCTTTAATAGTTTTCGAGTTAGCAAATGCATAACCTTAAATTTAGGGGTGAAAGTCAAATTTGAGTGTAGCAATAAATTCCCCACCCCCCTATTACCTATAAACCACACTCATCGGATCTCGCCTACCTGGCGGCTTTGAGGTATCTGCCATGTTACCAGACTTTTTGGACACCCTGTATATTACAAGTTTCAAAAAAATTGCAGTTCTGTCTGGTCTCTTAGCAATATGTCAAAAATAATAATTAGCTATGAACAGAGCTTTCTCTTCTCCTTAAGCCAATGACAGATGCTAGTTTTCATGTCAATATCTAGATGTCGCTGCAAAATCAAACTTGACTGGTAGTATAGGGAGTCGTCCATCTAGTTCCTTTTATCCGTGTTATAGTGCACTGAGCAAATTAGACTATTTTGATCTGAAATCCATTAAGATCGGGGATCGTTGAGGAAAAGGTTTCCTGTGAAATTTTAGTTTAGGGGATTTAAAGAAAAACAATAGTCATTCATTAAACGGAGGGTTTAGAGTTAAAGTGAACCAAATCCATGAGATTTATTTCTGAGAAAACAGATCTCAATATGTTGATTAGTTACCATTAATTATTATTGATATCTAATTATTATTGTTGCTATATCTTGGATAAAAATTGAACTATGGACTTGATTCACTATTATACCGAAAATATAGCATTTCTACTCTACCATGGCCAGTGCTAGTGCAAAATGGGCACAATATAACTTGGTTCACTTTAACTCTGACTCCAAGTACATCTCTCCATTTCTTACAATAACATCGAAGAATATCTTTATATAACTACAATATAAATATTAAAATGAAAATAAACACAGGCTGGTAAAACCTTGGAAAACAAATTATACGTATATATATATAGATAAACCTCTGTGTTTGTAGACCTTTTGCTCCGGAAGCATTTCATTTATTTGACCATCAACTAACGTGAAGAGTGAAATGCGCCGATCAATGCATACACCAATTATACATGAAATTTTATTTGAAAAAACCTGGTCCTTTATAAATTGTGATCTTTTGACGGAAAGCAGTTTACTGATTTTGTCCACCAAGAGTCAGGCTGGCGTTTAGCCTAAATATTGAAAGGCGAAAACGGAAGTCGAAAATTCGGAAGCGTTCAAAAGTCATAGCACCAACAGTCATACGGAAGAACGGACGTACAGGCGGACGCATATTGTGAAAACAAAAGTACCTATCGGTCTTAATAAGCATTTACGCACAGGTGAGGCCCTTGCTCGCAGACACCTACATTAAATTAATGTAACGGAATATAACTCTAATTCAGAGATATTCATAAACAATAGCTTTCTTACTTTCAATAAATAAGTGAATTTCGCATAATCCAAATGATGTGCACTTTCCACTATAATTTAATACCAGGTTATCTCCAGATATATCTTTACAAGATCTTTCCAACTTGGTGTATAAGTCATTTCCTTAAAAGAAAAAAAACAGCAATTACCTACTGATTAATTACCTACTGCCTACAGTAATTAGCTAATGATAACGATAAGCTTAATAGCAATTATCTATTAATAACAATAGGCCTAACTACATTCAGATATAAAACAGACTCTTTATTCACAACAGTTTACATGGAAAATTAAAAGAAAAAAGAAAATATATTTCGAAAACAAGGTTTGCATCATTCAGCAGTTGACTGACAAGAAAATAAAAACGAAATACAGGGTGATTCAAAAACGCTTTAATAGAGACGCTTATAGACCGTTTTAATAACATCATCCAAACTTACGATACACTATGGAAGTCGAAAAGGACAATGGGATCAATTATCTGGACTTTCGCGTGGAAACAGAATAAGGACCGAACGGGGTACCGTTAAGTGTATATAGAAAAGAATCGGCAACAGCAAACATCATACCTTACGATTCCATGCACCCGAGGACGCATAAGAACGCTGCAATTCGCCACGGGTTCAGGACAGCCTTAGCTTACCCCATCAATGAGAAGGCCCGAAAATTCGAGATATCCACAATTTTTGAGATGGCAAGGTTAAACCAATTCTTCAGGAAGGTCACGACCTCTATCCTCAAGGACGTTAGGAATGAAGAACGAAACCAGGGGATGGACCAAAACCACAGACCGAAAGAATTTGTCATATTCACTTATACGGAACAAAACATCCATCGGATTTCAAGACAGTTCCAGAGGCAAGGTATTGGCATGGCATTCCAAACAAACAACAACACAAAACGAATTTTAAACCGACTAAGAAGAACGATGGTGTGGACAGATTTCAGAGTGCAGGCGTGTACGGATGATGATGCCCGGATTGTGAGACATTCTACGTGGGCTCAACATCTAGGTTCCGTGAACAGGTTTACGTGAGAGGTACTGGAAACATCGAAGGGCCTGGATTAATGGAGACGGGAAGTCTTCCTACTCGGACCACCTCAAAAAATCCAAGCAATGCATGATGGACATCGAACACCGCACTGACGCGAGGAAAGGACGCGACAGGGAGAAGATTCTGTTGAACAAGTGAAGAAAAAAAAAACTTTTTTCAAAAAACGATGCTTATTTCAAAATTAGGTTCATATAGCGCCATCTCTTGAGCAAACAAGTAAACAAACATAAACCAATTCTATTTCATATTAATCCCCCCCTCCCCTTTGGATTTTATAAAAAAATATTTTGGATTCATGCAATGTAACCGATTTTACGTATGTGTACAAAATTTCAGCAACATCGGACTAGTGAAAGGGGTTGAAATATTGATCACAAGATTTCATCCATCAAACCTGACCCAAACGATGAAAGTTATACAAGCGTTGTAAAAAGGAGATGAAAATCAAAAAAACCATTGTAGAAACGACGTCATTCTCCTAAATGGCCAGACATTTTTCAGGAGGGATGGCATCATCGAGTACTTAATCAAACTGGAAGGAGAACAAAGGGGCGGAATAGCCCCCTAATAGGTCGGCGCTTTTAGAGGAGCACTCGACTAGGTCCGCCAATACTATTACTGTAATGTAAATGGGACGTTGTTACCCAGCTTCAATTTGAGGAACACCACAAGAATTCATCACATCACAGGAATAACACTCATTCATTCATTAGGTTAAGCTCTTATTCTCACCCCATTGTCACTGACATGCCCTTTGTAGGTCGAGATTCACCTTCTCTGTTCTGTCTTATGTGCTGGTCCCTGGCGAAGAAAATAATTTTCCCGTAACCAGCACATTAAGCACTCTTCTTACTTCAATGTTCACTACTAGGTCCCTGGAATTGGGATTAACCTCCCTGTAAATCTATATTTGAACGTTCTTCCAGTCGAACACTGCCGGGTCCCCACTGCCCAGGATTAACTTTCTGGCAAACCCGACTTTGTTTCTTAAACAAGGTGTGTCCTTATGAGGACGGCCCCCTGCGGCACAATACCTAGCGTTAAGGATTCTTCCTTCGTCACTTCTAGCACCCATTGGCACTTCCCAACAGCGGATTCAATATGCCATCGGACGGAGAGTTGTCTCACGAATTCGTATACTAGGGCAAGCGTTTCGCCGCATTAGATTCTATCCTCACTGAAAAACAGGAAGCCGTGCAAGAGAATATCTGTCAACAATTAATAACAGATATTGAAAAAAAATTTCAAGAAGAAAGGCCAATTCTCCTTAATGAATTTGAATTTATAGTCAGAAAAGCTCTAGTAACTGATACTAGGGCAGTCACTCACAATTTACTAAGCCACCTCCTGTAAGGGAGAAGGAGAGTAATAGCATGGATCTCGGCTCACCTCCCGGTCCATCCTGGATCAAGGACGATTCCAATAGTAAAAGGAAAACTGAGGACAACGCCTCCTGTGAAGACACTGCCTGTATTGATGTGAGAAATAAGAAATCAATGAAAGAGACGAGGTTGGACAACCTGAAAACCATCGTGAACGTAAGCAAAGAATTCGTGGCTGTCTCCAGAGATAAACGCCTAAGACGTGGACAAAAAGCAAAAAATATGAAGGCATACTATAGTGGATAAGAATACTTTAGGGGCCAAAACAGCAGGACACAACCTGAACCACAAACTACAGGAAAACAATTAGACTCGATTTAAAAAAGACAGCCGACAAGTAAGCAAGAATTCATGTGTTCCCAAAATAATTATTCGAACGCATGGTAAGCCTGTCAAGGAAATTGTGAACGAGACTGAGTAACACGTTTCAAATGAAAAGATCATAATGCATACTGGCAGAGCTGAAACGGTGAAAGTAAAATGCCTTGATGAGGTCATCCACAAAAAGCTAGTCACCGGTTACAAAACTGAGAGCATCTTAAAATTCCGGTTTCATCAGCTGAAGTCAGGAAAAGTGTTGAAACTGGTAATCTGCAATGTAGATGTAACGTACCACCTGGATGAACTTATAGAAGACTTAAGAAGAATCAATTACTTTCCAGAAAAAATAATTAGGTTAAAGAAATCTAAAGGTAGCATAGTTTTAGTTCCGTTGACCAACACTAATCATAATCTTTCATTGAGAAACGTCTCCCGTATTAGGCCACATTTCAGGAAAACAAGAAGCTGCTCCAGTGCTACAATTGTCTTCGTTTCAGACACACATCCATGGGTTGCACTGAAGATCCCCGCTGCAACAAATGTGCAGAAGGGTATCAGTCAAGAGAGTGCCCCAAAATTAAGGGGCAGGGCCCTCCAAAATGTGTCAAAAGTGGAGGTCAGCACAGTTCCAGTTATTCAAAGTGTCCAAAATATTCTCCAGTAAGAAGACTCCTAAGCGCAAAACTGACCCAGGGAAAAACCTTTGCTGCAGTAGTTTCAAAACCAAATGAGGACGGCATCAAGATCAACGACTTGGAGACATTTGTCACCAGTTTTCTGTGGTAAGCAGACGATTCCCACAGATGAGTGGACTTCTTACGATACACAAATAGTAAGATGGACAACCATCATCACAAAGTGGGTATCAAAGGTGTACTTAAGTGCATTATATTGAACGCTAGAGGAATCCCTCGTAAGCGTGTGCAGTTTCTCAATTTTTTAATAAAACAAGAAGTCTATGTGGCCTTCCTCTGTGAAACCCATCTCAAACAAAGCCACGACTTCAAGCTACCTGGATATAGTATTAACCAGAGATACAAGGTAGCTGCAAGCATGACAAGAAACCCTTCTGGCGGAGCTGCAATCTTCATTCGTAAAGGCATAGAACACCAAAAGGTACTCTGTAATTTCTACACAGGTATGGAACGGTATTATCAATAATATCGTCCTTGGCGAAGTGAAACTGGTTGCACTCTACAACTCACCCAAGCACAAACTT
The DNA here is from genome assembly GCA_023313115.1 of Rhysida immarginata. Lineage (NCBI taxonomy): Eukaryota > Metazoa > Arthropoda > Chilopoda > Scolopendromorpha > Scolopendridae > Rhysida > Rhysida immarginata. The sequence goes on along the minus strand of JAHWFO010029042.1, from coordinate 32,407 downwards.
GACATTCCAGTAATCCTTCTGGCGAGCCAAAATGCTAAGTATCCAAGCTGGAACTCTTAAAACAGTCTATTGCGCGATTCTCTACAGGTATTCACAAAACCAAGATGATGTCATTACTTACTTTTGTGACCACTCCCCTACCAGTGATGTTTTGGACCACTCCCCTCTTATGAAAGGCTTCTTCAAACCGTTCAACATCTTTACAATCGACGACCTTCCCTCCGCCCATAAGCCTCTGGGTTTGATCTTCGATAATGTTAGCATTAATTTCAGGGAAGAAGTTAAACATTAGCAAGACTGGAAGCTCTACAAAGACAAACTCAAAGGCCAAGACTCCGTCTCAACGCTGCACCCAGCAAAATGACATCGATCAGAGTGTTGATATCATCACAAACGATATCACCAGTGCCATTAATGCTACCGCCTACCCATAAAAGAGCAAACCCCCTAATCACCTCGAGCTCACGTCAGGTATCAAACGGCTAATCGCAGATAGAAACAGGGCCCACAGGCTATCGAGAACCATGTTTCAAAACAAAGTACAACAGGTCGATGCGTAGGGTGCATGAAGAAGTCAAGGATCTTCGCGATGCCAGGAGGATAGTTCGGCTTAAAAACCTGTCGACCCGTGATTACTCTATCTGAAGCATAGTTAGAGCCTTGCAGATGAAGAAGATAAACGCTACATTTCCTCCACTGCTCACCCCAGATGGCGATTATGTCTAAAGCGATCATGACAAAGCTCAAGTCATTGCAGAATCACTGGAGATGCAGTTTGTAACTCCTGACAACAACAATCCCGAAAGTGAAATCGTGACCCAGCGTGTGTAAGATAGCATTACCAGCTTCTATGACAGCCCCCAAAATCTGTCGCAGATCCGAATTGAGATTGGTGAAATCAACGCTATCATATGGTGACTGAAAAAGAAGAAGGCTCCTGGAAAAGACAAGGTAAGAAATAAAGCCCTAAAAAATCTCCTGAAAAACGCTATTGAAGACATCATGTCCTTAATTAATGATTGCTGGAAGTTTACTCACTTCCCGTCGCCCTGGAAGAAATCCACTGTGCTTAGTATCCCCAAACAGGGCCAAAAACCCAGCTGTACTCTTAATCTACAGGCCTATTAGCCTGCTCCAATTAATTTCTAAAGTTCTAGAGAAAACGATTCTCTCCATGTTCCAGGACCACTGTAGCGCTAAAGAACTAGTTTGGGAGGACCAGTTTGGCTTTTGTGCCAACTACTCCTGCCAGATGCAGATATGGAGGCTTGCTGAAGACTTGAGCACCTCCCTGAACATTTCCAGGTACATTCTCAACCTGGACATTAGCAAAGCTTTTGATCATGTATGGCATAAAGGGCTAATCTACTGAATGCTCAGAGATGATTTCCATCCTCATTTGATATCGATGGTCCATTCTTTTCCTACCAATAGGAGGTACCAGGCCAAGGTAGGTCAGAATCTCTCCTCTCCCCGCACAGTAAAGGCTGGCGTTTCACAGGGCTCTGTCTTAGGGCCTATCCTCTTTAACAATTTTGTGCGTGACTTTCCGAAGCCCGAAAAGTGCAAATTGTATGTTTACACGGATAACACTGCTATAATGACTTGGGTGCGCTAGCCGTCCCTCGTTATCACTCAACTACAAAATGCCTTGAAGAGTTTTGAAATATGGGCTAATTGGTGGAGACTTAAACTGAATGTAGGAAATGCGAAGTAATGTACTTTTACAAATAATGGAATCGTCCTTTAGATGTTCTCGTGTTATTCAACAGGAAACTCGACAGGGTTGATAATTTCAAATATCTTGGTATTGTCATAGACTCAAGGCTCTCCTGGAATCGTATGTAAAGTACGTTCTGAACAAGGCGAAAAAGGCTAAATACATCCTCTTAGCCCTCCTGAGAGTCAACAGCACCCTCACCATTCACAATGAACTTCTCCTTTACAAGAAATCAATAGGACTATCCTGCTGTATGGCATACCTTCGCAGACCAGCGTAGGCAACTATCTGCAAAAGTAGTTGAAAGGAGCTCAAATCATTCCAGAACGTTTCTCTGATGACTATTGCCCAACTGGATAGAAGTACCGCGAAAAATCAGTCAATCCATGGTGACTTCAACATGGCTCATATTGGGGAAGAACATCCAGGATCTACTCAAGAATATGATCCAGAAGATTGAGAATCACGACAATGACTTGTTGACTGGGATCCTGAGGCATTCGATGGAGATGAAGTGGCATACAGAGTATGGGAAGCGTAGACACGTTCTTGATGTCAATTTTGAAAACTTTGGCAACGTTTCCTTTCCAGATTACTAGAAGATGTGATGTTTTTGTTCCTTTACCTTGTTATTTGATTGATTGGTTTATGTTCTGTGCTATTTTGTTTTGTGTTATGTTTTGCTTCGTTGTTTCTCCTCTAGCCATCGTCAATCTTATTTTGTTTTGCATAACGTGGAGGACTTCTAAGGTTGGTCAGGCTTCTTGCCTATTTTAGTGTATTTCCTTTGACATTTACTCTGGATAGATGAGGTTAGTGAAACCGCTGCTTTCGTTCCATCGGAACAAATGTCCACTCCACTCCTCGATTGTCAGCTTCAATTTGTAACAATTCTTTGTATATAATTTCTCCCAATTTTAATAAAAATTAACTCGATTCTGCCAGACCCCACCATACAAGTTAAGAGTTAATTTTCTTCACTACCTTGTTTTTAATTTGATCAATAAATACTTGGTTATATCCATTGATTTCGGCAAATTTCATGATTTATAGTCTTCCTGTTAGAGAGCAGTCTTTGTGTTTATAAGAACATTTGGTTGAAGGCTGCTAACTTATTGCAAAATAATGATTAGATGCTTTATGTATACTCATATACTGTGGAGTGAAGGTTGGTATTCGGTACACGTTTGCTTTTGCTACCAAGATATCAAGAAAGGCTAACTTACAGTTGCTTTTTCTTCCATGGTGAATTTAATCGAGGCGTTTAATTTGTTTAGATCCTCCATAAACAGATATATATCACAAGAATTTGCGTCAATTAAAGTGATGATATTGTCCACGTAGTGGTGCACTCGTTTGGTAAGTATTTGAATTCCTTAAAGGCCTGGTTTTTTAGTTTCCTGTCGTATAAATCAGCCAACAAAGGACTGATACAAAATTCCATAGGCGTGCTGTTCGTCATATGATAAAAAGTGTCATTAAAAATGAACACATTATTGTAGCATACTAAATTGGTGGCTATCATGCGATCTCTAACAAGACCAAGGGGTATGTCGTTATTAATAAGAGCATCTTCTTGTGTTTCTTTTAAGTGGAATGCTGGGGAACAACGACTTTATGTCAAACGACACTAATTTTAAACCCGGGCTAGTCTTTTTAGAAAGATTGTTTACGAATTAGAAACTAAATCTCGAGGCAAAAAATTGATGACGGGTAGTTTAAGCCTATTCCGCCATTTCAGAATGAGCTTGGACACTAAATGGGTTGGGGAGTTCATATTATCGATGACGGGTCTGAACTCGTTCCCGGGTTCATGTGTCTTGGGTAGGCAGTAAATCCAACGTAGTATAAGATTCTTAAGAATTAGCCGGTGAGATTTGTTGATGTTGAATCTTTGTTTGGAATTGTCGGCGATGGAACACTTTGTCGTATTTTAATAAAAATTTATAAAATTATATTTTGATAAATAAAATTACAAAAACTACACACAATATTTTTTAAAATTTATTAATTACATATAAATCGTTTATTAAGGATAAATAAATAAAGTTTAGTGATGGAAACTATTGATGTTTTGTTAGAGTTCAGATGCTAGTGATAGATCTCGTTCATGTGAAGATGAAACTCGGTGAAAGTGACGAAAGTTGAACTTTTTGAACTTGAGTTTACGAATATAAGAATTAGGAATTTTTGATTTACATTTAATAAAGTAACAATGAATAAATGTGGAATAAATTTTTCAATATAAAATGAGTATTGTAATATAATTTTAATTTGAATTATAAAACATAAGAATATAAAATCGTTTTCAAAAGATGTTTCTTCTCTTGTCATCAGTTATGGAAACTGTACCTTTTTTTGAAGTAACCATTTTAGAATAGCAACGATAGAACACAACTAGTTGTTACCCGCGGCTTCGCCCGCCCGCGCCATCTGTTGAGGGGAATTACAAAGCAAAAGCAGATATTTTTAAATGAAAACCCCAGAAAGTGGGGAAGTGGGGGCGTAGGGGGCTGATTTTTGGCGATAGAGCAGGTCCTTTATTGATAAGCCTGTCCTGAAAATTTCAAGTCGCTAGCTCAAACTGTCTAGGAGGAGACAGAATTACAGATAAATAAATAAATACACGCAAGAGTTTAGTATATAGATAGAAACTTATAATGGAACAATAATAGAAAAACAAAGGTAGAATAAGGTTGGGAAACTAATTTTGTTTGATCGTATAATCATATTTGTTAAAAGTATCTCCCATTTTGTAATCTATTTCATAATTTGGTTTACCCATTGTTTTTATCCTACGATTTAGGCTCTTTAAAGTCATTGATATATCCAGATATTAAGGTATACACTCCTTCTTAAAGGATATATCTCCTGTATTTTTAATTTTTCATGATTTTCTTTTGTCAATATAAATTATGGACACATTTTTGACTTACCTTGTATTCTACAATAGTCAAATTATTTGTCTCATAGAAATAAGGGAAGCAATATTTATGTGTTAATTTTAAGTAAAATAAATATATGAGTTGCGACCCAAAATTTCCCGAAATGTACCTCTATAAAATACGGAACTAACCCGATCTTTTAACTTCCACCGTCCCATGCAAATTAGTCTCTTTGGGAATCAGTATATCGCTGGAAGCACTCCTGGAAGTCCTCAGGTCGGAGCATGTTTAACATCTGCTGCGATTCAGCTTGGATCACTTCAATGGAGTCAAATCACCGCCCTTTTAACCGCAATTTCAATTTTCAGAAGAGGAAGAAATCACAGGATATCAGGAGACAGCGGTCATGTTGTTTTTGTTGAGGAACTCCCTCGCGGCCATGGAGCAGCCAGTCTTTCTTCTTCCACACCTCTGTCCTTTTGCGCCTCATGTTTTCCCTCAATAATCTCAAAATGTCCAGTACGACAGTCAAAGGCGATCACAAGCATCGTGGATGCTCTGCCTTCGGTCCTCTCGGAACATGTCATGCGCTGTCGTGAACATTTCCGGAGATGTGCTTGTTGATGGTCGACCAGAATGTTTGTCGTCCTCCACGGACTCCGGCCACGCTTAAACCACTCAAATGTTTGGATATGGTCTAGAGCTTCATCACCAACAGCCTCCTTCAACAGCCTGTTGGTTTCAGCTCAGTTTTCTTCAGCTTTAATATCAAGAATCGAAACATAACCAAGGCAAAGGGTAACAAAAATAGCTCAAACTCAAAATCACCAGGACATAGGAAGACCGCTTGACAGAATTACAGCTGAGACTAAAGCTCTAGATTAGGAAAGTACGGCAAACCTTTTCCGCGCCGCCCGCAGCAGCTGATTGGTAGAACGCCTGTCACGTGAGTTTGTCAGCCATTGCTGGCCCAAACGCAGCGATAGATACCATTGAAATGCATGTGGAAGATGCAATTTAGATTAAATTTTTAATGAAATATTCGTTGATTGATCCTAAATTTTAATCCGAATAAGCAAAATTTCATGATCCTTCAATCTATGCTCCTTGGAGGTTAATAAATTCGTTAAAATATCCGAAGAAATAATAAGAAGCAAGTACGTTTATATTATAACTTTACCGAATGTTATAGAAATGTTGAATTGTGGAATTCTCAGACGATCAGAAAATATAATTTTTTGTTGAATATAGTTCTTTTTAAGAAAATACAATTCAATATAACAAGGTTAAACTCTCTGTGAAATATGGAGGCAAAACTTGAAATAAAACATACATGTTATTTTCATCTTATTTTAGCGAAGTTTTATCACTCATCATTAAATTTGAATATAACGTATGAAATTGAATAACGAAAATTTGCTATATGAGTGAAAAAAAATATAGAAAATTTTAACTATAAGTTTTTGGTTGATTTTTTACGTTGTGACACGTTGATATCAGTTAGGGTTGCATATGTCCGACGGGAAGGGAAAATAGCAAACGACTGGTTATGGGAGGGATGTGTGCGAGTGATATGAGCGATGCTTTGTTTTGTTGTTTTGATTGTTGTGAGCGGTTTGTTTGCAGTTTGTTTCTGTTTGGGTGAATAGGATGTGTTCGGTTTGTGGTGGATTGTGTTAGTTAGTTTGTTTGGTATAGAACGGTGGGTGAATGTATTTCGTTGATCATATTTAGTTTGAAGGGTGTGCGGCCGCTCTTTTACGAGCGTTTTGCTAACAGCGCAGAGTCGGTCGCGTGTGTCTTTGTTTTCATTTGTTGCATTGTTTGTTGGCGACTGACATTGTTAGTTTTCTTTTAGAGTTTTTATTTAGCCTCCAGCAAACAATCGTTTATTTTATCTTTGTTATGTAGTATTGTTGGTAAAAGAATTTGTATTATTTTTTTATTTTTTTGGTCTTCCCAAAAAGAACGCCGTGTTGAGCGGACATGTTGTTGATTTGCTCCCTGGATTGCATGTCCTATGTGTTGTAGGGAAGCTCTTGTTGGAATTTTTGGTGCAATTAGCACCCAGGTTATATGTCCAACGTTTAAGATGAATATATTTAGTTCAATTAAAATGAGATTCAGGGCTTAATAGAATTTTATCTAGCTATACAGGAAAGTGGCGGTGTTGGCAGGATGATGGCGGCCATTGTGTGTTCGATCTGAGGGAGAGTGGCCCGAGCCCAGCGATGACAACTTTGACCGTGAGTTTGGAAAGAATATTACCAAGTGAATGAAGATGTTTGTGCATTTTAGATGACAACTGGGGTGAGTAACTTTTAAACTGTTTGTCAATTTGCGCTTTGGAATGCGTCCGCTCTGAAGCCCCCCAAGTGCGGAAAAACATTCGTGTAGATGAAACAGTAAAGTCTAGCCACATGAAGTTCAACTAGAATGCGACTCCGGTATATCAACAGGAAGAACATTATTATAATGCTTCCATACGTTCTCCTTAGACTATGTATTGATGGTCTTGTTATTTAGCACGCCCAGACGGTGATGCGAATTATTGAGACTTGTGTTGCATTTATTATTCTTTCCTTTAGATGGTTGTTAATTGCTTAATAGGATAAAATGAATCAGCCAGCTGGGCCATCGAGTCCGAGCGGGAGTAACTCACGAAACAGGTTGAACTATCTGTCATATCCGTGGAATTGCAGTGCGAAGTGCCATTAGGGAGGGTGCACTGAAATTAACAGTGAAAACACCTGGTCCCATTGGATTCCGTAGAGAGTCTGTAAAATCAAATACTACCACTCCCCAAGGAGGGGTTAAGGTGCCCTCCCCTCAAAGCATTTTAACAAAAGGGGTCACATCACGCTTTCATGCGTGTGGTTTGGAATACTTCACGGGAGTTGGTGGTATTTTTGATCCACTGGAACAGATTTCTATAGTGCCGAGACCTGATTGTGATACTCGAAATACACTTCTGCGTATGCTCGGAGTTGTGATGACTCTTGACTGGTTTATTTATGTCAATGACTTGTACATGTATTCCATTAGAACTTAAGGAAATAGTTTTAGCTTTAGAGGGGCCCCTCCTATTATGCTTAAGATACCGACCGACCCTGTATACGCTCTTGAATAAAAGTGTGAATCCTGAATAATGTCTCTGTGCCAGCATTTCTTCAAGAATTAATCCAGGTCCCGAACCCCTGACAGTTCCTCCCCCTTACTAGTTATATCCAGGGTGCTTTATCGACCTAGGAGGGTAGGGTGTGGCTCGTCACAACGTCAATATTATAAACCTCCATTAATGAATAAATTTCAAAATATATTGCATGTGTAGTTATTTTTTTGTAATTTTTTTTTTGTAATCAAACGGATAGTTTTTCCAAATTATAATTTTTAAAATTTTCTATCAAAATATAATTATCTAAGTAATATTTATATTTAAATCAAAATCTTAAAGTTAATAGTTCCTATTTTATTAAATTATATTTGATATTGTTTATAATTATAATTTTTTTAATAATTTAATAATTTTTATAATTTAATAAAATTAAAATTGGTAAAGTGAAATTTTTGATATAAATATAAAAATTAATTTGATAAAAGTTTATTAAGTTATACTTTAATAAAAATTTATAAAATTATATTTTGATAAATAAAATTATAAAAACTACACACAATGTTTTTTTAAATTTATTAATTTCATGTAAATCGTCTATTAGGGATAAATAAATAAAGTGAAAATAAACTAAAAACTTAATCTGGTTATCATTAAATTGCCTCAACGTTATCATTATTTATATGTAAAAAAATTATAAGTGAAATCAAAATTTAAAGAAAAATCAATAGTTACCGAATTTACTGATTGTCAGTTATATTTCCAGACGATAATAATAAGAAAATTTGCGAAAAGGATGCATTTAAGCCGAATTTTAGAGGAAGCGTAACTCACTTAATTGGGCCAACTGGGCCAACAATGGCGGATTTGGTAGCAGACGACGACGTTTGCCGTACTTTCCTAATCTAGAGCTTTAGCTGAGACGTATCCATAACACCATCTATTGGCAAAACTTCGTATCTCTTACGGTTCGGTCAGAATAAAAAAATTTCGGGTAATTTAGGGTAGCATCTCGTAAAGCAGTTTACTTTTGTCATACCGTAATCATACGAAGTCACCTTGTCAGTACAGCGTTTCTGGGTTTCAGGCGTCCCTCGGATATAAAATATAGTTTGTATTTCAGCTCCTATATAAAACAATTTTATATTAATAATTTCACCATACAAACCTATAAATATTTACTGCAAATATATATACAAAATTAGTTTATTTTTAAGAGCGATCTATATTTTCACATTGAGCGTTCGTTTTCATGCAACTTTTTAGATAAAATTTGAACAAATTTTAGGGATCTAGAGCTATATGACGCTAATCTTTAATTATGACCAGTTTTAATAGGGGAATATATCAGTTTTATAAACGCACTCCCCCACCTATTAAGTAGTTATTTCTGTGTAGCTTACAGCTAACCTAATCTTGTGCTGGCGCCGTAATTGCTGTTTTCCTAAAGAAAATACTGGGACTACATAGCATGCCATGTTTCACTATCACTGCCGTTCCTCTAGGCTAATCATGAGGAACTAAATTTGAGTCCCGCATGACATATAGAGTTTCACATTTTCCTCCACATTTACGAGGGTTGGGGCAAAAGTCATGGCAATTATTTTTTTTCTTGAAGATACCAGTCCGGTTGGAAAATGTGACATATACAGACGAAAGGACAAGGTGTTAACTAGATGTGTGGACAATGAATAGCACTGAAATATCGTAACACACTAATTTATTACGGTAGTATACAGGGCAATATGGCCTTCACGGTGCAAAAGAATGACAACACAGTACACATAAAGTTGACATGACAAACCTGGGCCTAAAGACACTCAAAGTAGTCCCCTGCTACTGTCACCAGACGCTGCCAATGATGTGGGAGGCGCTGAATACCATCAGCCTCAGCATTTGCCGTACCATGTGTGAATCGGTGAAACGTCCTTGCTGAAACTTTCCTACCCACCGTGCTACTGTACGGTATGTTAGGGCATTATTCCCAAGGGTTTCCACTAATTCACTGTGACATTCTATCGCATTTCTCCCTCGGAGAACGGCTATTTTGATGTAAGAGCGCTGCTCAACACGGGTTACTTCTATCTCGCACGACACTCACCAACTGACTGATTTCACAGCCTTCGCAGCGCTACTACCAGCTATCACAGAGCCATCTGTTGTTCTCCATACACACTATGCCTGCAGAACTTCCACACGACACATATACGTTTGTGATCCGTTCACATATCTACAAGAAAAAAATAGTTGCTATGACTTATGCCCCAACCCTCGTACATAAAACAGGAGCGCAAAGATGGCCACAGCCAATGTAATTTCAAGGCAAGCTCTCTAGTTACATAAAATTTTATTTAAGGTTACCTTTCCTTTCAAATTGAAACACCTACACTCATTCACCAAAAATCATGGCCCGCCTGCCTCATAACGTCTTGGGCCCCCTCTGGTCCGAATAATGGCGGCGGCCCGTCGTGGAAGAGACTCCACCATGACGCCTCCACTGCATTCCATAATGATGCTGCATTTACCCGTTGTGTTGGTGACAATCTAATGAATTGTTCGATGACGTCCCACAAATGTTCAATGGGATTGCAATCTGGGGAACGTGGAAGTCAAATCATTGTCATGAATTCGGTAGCATGTTCCTCCAGCCACTGCCGTGTCGCAAGAACCAGATGTGGAGGAGCATTATCTTGCTGGAAGATGCCGTCTCCTGTGGGGTAAAAAACAGATCATAAAGGGTGCTGGTAACCCACAAGCAGAACGACGTAGGAAGTAGCACACAGAGTGGATGTCAGATGCACCAATGGACCCATTGCATGCTACTAGAAAACACCCAGACCAGTATGGAGCCTCCACCTGCCTGAGTGGTCCCCACCTGACAAACGGGGAGTCAATGACTTCGTGTGACCTGCGCCAGACACGGACACGACCATCGGCCCGATAAAGCTCAAACCGTGACTCATCGCAGGCAACCCTTCGGCAGTCCTCAGTGGTCCAATGTCGATGTTCGTTGACCCAAGCTAGGCGTTGCCGATGACGTGCAGCTGTGGGAGAAGACGTCGTGGCTTCCTCTCCCAAAGCCTGCAGCTGCCAAAACTCGCCGAATTGTCGTCACGGACACAGTTGTGGGACGTCCCTGGCTGTATCGCATTGTGCTTTAGCCCGCTGTAGCCCTTCGACCAGCAGTTGCAAGCCGGTTGACTCGGCGAACAGGTCTGGCCTCAATGAGGCGTGGGCGACCAGTCCGCTGTCCGACATGGGTTGTAACCCCTCATTGAATGTACACTCGATAGACCCTTGCAACGGTTGTGCGGGAAAATTACAGGTGTTGGCTACATATGATATTGAGGCACCCATTCGTCTGGCATCAATAATCATCCCCCATTCAAATGCGGATAGCTCTCGGCGTGCTGCCATTTCTGCAGCTAGTTTTGCTTACAACGAGTCTTGTTCACCTGCATTCCGAGAATGGAAACCGCGGGATCTGTCTCATTACGGACAGGGAACCTGATTGGAGGAGTGTGACATGACTTTTGGTGAGTGAGTATACTTAAATAATAATACATTAGATCATGCGTTATTCTGAATATAAACTATAAATATACAGGGTGCTGCAGGTATCTGAGACCAAAACGACATCCGCAAGTAAAAGTAGCAGACACTTACGTTACCACAGAGCCTTTAATACAACTTACATTTTTGTACAAAGGACAACAAAATACATATTGTTATTTAATAAAAACACCATCTGCCGCAATAATAGCCTCCACACGTTGTCAGAGCCGCTGGCAGGTAGCAATGAGGTCGGTCGTCTGGATTTCTGCCAATGCCTCTACAATTTCTGGCCTGAGAGCTTCAACGGTGTTGTACGGATGCTTGTTGGACTCCCTCTCGACGCCGCCGCAGACGTAATAGTCCAAAGGATTGAGATCAGGGAAGCTGGGGGGGGGACATAATGGGAGGCATGTGGTCGTGAAGATTCGTGTTTATCCATGCTTGGGTGCTGCGGGCCTTATGACTTGGAGCAGAGTCCTATTGAAAAACGTACGGCATGAACAGTCCCCTCCGCAACACATACAACTTGTAACGGAGGTCTTCATACACCACAAGTCGAATGGTCGCCTCATTTCCTGCAGCTCCCTCCCGAGTGCCCTTATGGACTTCCCAGGGCCCTCGTCGATTGCAGCTTGGACAGAACGGATGAAATCCGGGATTCTGATACGGTCGGAGCGCCGGCAATCTCGTTTCTTCTTTGAAACGGTAAACGGTTAGCACATCAACACTGACAGTGTTCAGTTAGTCCGAACTTTGAACACGAACGAACGAGTGACTTTCAGGAATGCAGCAATCTCGGAGTCGGAGTGTACTGCAGCCAAGGAGACGATGACAGCATGTCGCTTCATTTGCTGGGTTATCTTTAGATTCGCCATGTTTATCTGCCTGGTTTCGGAATTATTAAATAGTATGACGTACTAACTATTACGTCATACTAACGTGTTCTCAAATACCTGTCGCACACTGTACATTATAAGGCTAAACGTATCCGCACACCCCTTCCAAGAAGTAGATTTGGCTGTTCACACGGTCTGGCACGTTATCGAACGATATAAAGTGACGGAGGATTGAAAGCTCATATACATGCGAGAGACAATGAGTAAGCTCATATATTCATATGTATGACTTCGGATGGCACAGTTATAAAAAATTGGTTCTTGAAATATCCTCTTAAAACGCCATGGGTGCCAAAATCACCTATAAATGATATATTTGTAAAATGGAAGCGTCGAAGAAGTGAAAGTAAAGCAGGACGTGCCTTGGATACATACGAATCGCAGCCAGGAAAAGGGTTGTGGAGGAACAACGCATGTATCACCTGCAGTGACTGTTCTTGAGTTTCAAAATTTTTTGGACGTCTTCGCTAGCAGCAAAACGGTTCGTCAACGGGTGAGAAACATGGGTTTCCGCGAAAGTGCGTCCACTCACGTCGTTGATCAATGATGTGGCGATTGTAATGATGTAAACATCTCCGCCATTGGACTGTAGAACAGTGGAAACACTGCTTTGGAGTGATGAATTCGCTTCACGATATGCCATTCCGATGAACGCTTATGGGTCTGGTGGATGCCCGATGAACGCTTCATATCCGATAGCCATTTCCTTATTTCAGTAATTCTTTAATACTTTTTTTATTAAAATATTAAAAAATGTTACTTATTCATCCAGACCCATTGTCTGTATTCGATATTCTGCTATAGCACATTACAAATTTAAACTCATTTTTAGAATTTAAAAGAAAAAAACTCACTCCGTGAGAAATGTTGTACTATAATCGATGTGTGGCTTGTGTAACATTCTTTTCGCGAGACGTGAAGTATAAGGGTCGTATAAATGAAAATGAAAATTATTTAGTTTATCCAAAGTGTATACAAGGATTTAAAAAATGCTCTCCAAATGCGGTAAGGCATTTATCCCACTGTTTAACAAGGCGTGTAATTCCTTTATGGAAGAAGTCTTTCGGTTGTCTGTGAAACCAATCCAAAACCTCCTCCTTCACTTCATCGTCCGACTGAAACCTGCGGCCTTTCAGATGTTTACTGAGATCCCCAAACACGTGAAAGTCGCATGAGGATAAGTCAAGGCTGTAAGCTGGATGCTGCATTGCTTTCCAGTTGAACTTTTTGATGAGGTTTACAATTGCTATCGAGGAGTAAAGACGCGCGTTGTCGTAGAGAAGAAGCACTCCTTCTGGAAGAAGACCAGGACGCTTGCACTTGATGGCCACGCGCAGTGCCTTCAATGTTTTTCCCATATCGTGCTGCGTTAACTGTGGTGCCTTTTTCAAGAAAGTCCAGTAAAATCGGGCCTTTGCAATCAAAAAACACGGTCAACATCTCCTTCCCCGTGCTGTTTGCGATTGCTTTTGATTTTTTCGGCGATTTTATTGTATAGACGAAGCGATCACTCGCAGAGCTTCGAAGCGCGTGCTATCGTTCTTTCTCACGTGATGGAACACTTGCAACCTATTGTTCAATTTGCGATCCTACATGTCGTCTTTTTTTCCAACACATATTTTCATTTTCATTTGTACGACCTTTATAACTTAAAATTTTTAAATAGAAGAGTATTTTATAAAACTAGTTTTAATTATTGCCTTCTTGTCACGGAAAATTGCTTAAAATTGTTAAAACTTGATAGTATTGTTACGGACTGCAAAAGTGATCATGAAAATTTGTGTTGTGACGTGACCACCGAGAGTAGAGCTACTAAATTTATCCTACTGAGACCGCCATTTCGGACCTCACTTTTAATACAGAGTCGAGTCACATTCTTATGATCTCCTACGTTTGTCTTTGGGGTGGCCCAGCCGAGGAACTATGTCACGTGTCGGGAATTGGTTAGGTGACTAGATAAGGTAGATTTCCACATATCACTCATTGCTGCAATGGTAAGAAACGTGATTTATCAGATCTGGAAAAAGGGGTGATAATGGTTTTCGGGCCAAGGGTGGCAATATTTCGGAAACCGCGCAGTTTGTGAACTGTTCTCGTGCTGCTGTAGTTAAAAGTATACAATGACTGGGAAAATGGGGCCGTTCAGAATAAACGGTATGGGAACTGTAGAGCGCCGAGTGCCATTGATGAGAGAGGTGAACGTTGGCTGCGACGGTGTGTGAAGGCCAACCGAAGAGCTACAGTGGACCAACTTATCGCTCAACCTACGAGAGTGCTGCCAGACATGCCTGTATAACCACAGTAGAGAGGACTGTGGTACGTATGAGCCTCCGCAGAGCAGAAGGATGGTCACCGCACCCGTGCTGACGAAGGTTCATCGCCAAAAACGGCTTCAATTTGCCCAACAGTACAGAAAGTGGACCACTTCTGACTGGAAAAAGATTGCCTTCTCTGATGAGTCACAATTTCTGCTCCTCAGAAGTGACGGCCGTTGGCGGTTGATCCGAGTAACCTCCGAGGACAAGGATCCTGCAATCATTGTTGGACGCCTCCAGGCTGGCAAGTTTGGTGTGGCAAGTATTCCATGGCATTGTCTGGGCCCACTGATACCTGTGGAAGGCACTCTCAACCGAAGGCACTCGGTTTTTTATCCATAATTTCAAGTGAAGTACACCCATACATGGCGACTGTCTTCCCAGAGAGGGATGGCACGTTCCAGAAAGACAATGCGACGTGTCGTACGGCTGCAATTGTTCGGGGTTGTTTGAGGAACACGACCAAAAGTTCCAAGTACCACCCTGGCCCCCTAGTTCCCCGGAACTCAACCCAATCGAGAACCTTTGGGATCACCTCGATCGCCGTGTACCCTTCAGCAGCTATCGGATGTTTTACAGTCTGCATGGCAACAGCTACCATTAGAAACCTACCACAGTCTTA
This sequence comes from Rhysida immarginata, assembly GCA_023313115.1. Lineage (NCBI taxonomy): Eukaryota > Metazoa > Arthropoda > Chilopoda > Scolopendromorpha > Scolopendridae > Rhysida > Rhysida immarginata. Next base: position 17,302 of record JAHWFO010029042.1, on the reverse strand, counting down.
TTGACTCACTCCCATGCCGTCTAGCTCTGTCCGTGCCGGTAATAGCGGTTATTAGGGTTATTAGCTGGTGGTCTTATTAATGTGACTCGAGTTAATAGTAATGCATGCTACAAGAGCGAGGATTTAAATCTACAGGAGCTACAGGAGCATGCTGATTAAAATCTTTGCGAAAATGGCTAAAATTGGAAGAAATGGAAAGAGCTGTGCCAGATTAGTACATGCAAGTGCGACGGAAAGCTATTATTACCAGTATTTCGAAGAAATTTTAATACTTATATGTTGAAAGAACATAATGTTGCCTCGTCTCGTCAAGAGAGGGTGATATAAATGTATGACGTAACAAATGTAACAATGTATGACGTTTCCGTTATCAAGCCTTCTGTCTAGGAGATGTTGACAGTAATCTGTCATGGGGAAGGGACAAGATGTGGTTAGTCAGGGGGAAGGGACAAGATGGGAAATTTACAGAAAGAAGTGGGATTTTTGTCTAATGGAGAACTTTATTACCGGAATATTTACATTTCTGACCAATAGAGAGCGACGTAGGGGATTGCGTAATGGGATTTTGGAATAATTCAAACCATTGAAGTGCATAAAAATATCCAATGTTGTGCCACCCATTCAAGAGCAAAGACGAGATAAGACACTTTGCGCAGCATCTCAGTAGGCTTGATAGAAACACGTTATCTGACAAAATCTTACAACTTACTCGTTCAAGCTTTGACTTTAACCCTCCGTCGGGCGCAACTGATCTAATAGGCACAGCTCTCTTATTATCGATCGCCTTCGCCCTCCTAGATGCCAGAAACACTTGAAACTTTGAATAGCTGTCTCTAATTTAGTGACCTTTTCATACATTTCATGCAGTTCATGTCAAAAATTTTTGATTGAGGACAGTGATAAAAGTGTTCTGTCAGGCGCATTGCAACTAATTTTGCGAAGTTTCTGAGGCATGTATTTTTTCAAAATCGATTCACTAAATTGAATTATTTTATTTATTTAACCAAGTTCTACTGTATTTTACATCTTTTTTTAATCTTCCGTCAGGCGCAATACTGTTTGTCACATTTTCAGGCGCAATGAGCCTATCAGGCACACTGTCCCTCTCAATTATACTGCTCTTGTAAATTTTGTGAATTTGTCATTTTTTTATAACTCTTACGTTTTAAATTAACAGAAAACTCTTAAAAAACGTTTTTCTTTAATGGAAGGATGATTTTAAAAAAAAAGGTTTTATGGTTACAATCAGATCTTTTAATGGAAGATGTGACAAACAGTATTGCGCCTGACGGAAGGTTAAGTAGCCCTATAACCAAAAGTTGCAACTAGTAAGATCTGAACACCTTAGGGGTAAGACGATGAACAGTCAGGATCCCGATATTTAGTTGTGCTAATGGTCAGAAACGTAATTGTTCTGTCAAAAAATTTATTCCTTTTTAATCAAATATCCCACTTCTTTCTGTGCGTTTCTTTGCAAAGTGGATCAGATTAATGAGCACATTTTGCGATGTTTTGAATTTTCAAAATTTCTGTTAATCTTGGATCACCCAGTATTTGAAATATTTAGTAAATATTATTATTATTGTTATCGTCCCAACGGGGGAAAAAAATGTTAGTCGTTCAAGTTTTGGCAATTTAGTACGTAATTCGTTAAAATCGTCCTTATGTGATAGGTGTGGTTGCAACATTTATCTTCATTGCAGTTACGAATGCTTTGTCGTTGAATCAAAAGCAAATCTTTCCATATTTTAATGCAATTCCATGGAAAGTATTTGTCACAAAAGTTAGAGCTAACTGTAGGGGGCTGAAGTTATAGTTGCTTGGAAACTCTACATATCTTAGTGTGGTTTAACCATCCTTTCATGAAGTGCGCCGGATGTGAGTCTTGCCTAATTGCTTTGACCAATTCTCTTATGTTTAGTCATATTTAAAATTGATTTAAAAGTAAACCATTTTGTTTCGTTACAGATCTGTGTGATGGATTGGAATCTGCTTATATTTAGTCCTGCTCTAAGTATTCTGTTATAGGATACATTTAACTTTCCTAAGGAGTACTTGTTTTAGGGCCAAGTAGGTAAGCAATATGTTACCTTCGGTGTAATTTTTGCTTTCAAAATTACAATGATTTCATTTCTGGTCAGAGTTCGCGGTAGCGACTTTACCAAGTAAGTTAATTTAGCGAGCTGACAAATTAGAAATTCTATATGGGCAGTAAACTTTAATTTATTCCTAATTTTTTAATAAAAAGTGTTTTTGAAAGAGAATGGTTTTGTACATGTATTACTAGAATTTACATAAGTAGACGATAGTTTCAGTAATACTAATTAAATATTAGATCCTTCTCTAAATGTTTCGCCTCACGGAATTATTAAGAGATATATGGATGGTTAAATAAGAACAAAATTTTAAGATTTTAAAAATAGACAAAAGATATGAATTAACGATGGTCTGGATGATACAACAAAAGTCTGGATGATATTAAATTTCTATCATACAAGCTTCCGGGGACCCGCAACAAGGGGGCCTAACCAAGAGTGAGAAAAATCAAAGTGTGCCTGAAAGCGAATGAAGGTTAAACATTATATGGAACTGGTGAAACGGGAATTTTGGAATTAGTAAGAGAAACACAGAAATGGAAGAGACTGAATATGAACTCCTCGCCCAATAATTCATAACTTAATCGTTTTTCAAAGAGGCAAGAATTTATCATCTTGTAGAGGAAATCATATACCAAGTGTCTCCGCGCAATACCGTGATAGAAATAATTGATAACTGCTTCACAATCTGTTTCGGCTTCTGTCGGCGTCGTCTTCTCGACGCATCATCTGAGAGTATCCCGCGTCATTCGTTCGAATCTTAAAGTATCTCTGTTTGAGTTGGTAATTTCACGTGGACCCTGCATTATACTAGTACGATCAATAAGTTCGGAGACTGGACTTCCTGATAGATAGGATATATTGTTATCACCTGTTGCACACAGCCACCTTCAAGCTACTCCCATTCTGCAACTATGAACTTCTGCCAACGCGAATACAGTTGCTGAAAACATTCTTGGAAGTCTTTGGAGGAGATGATCTTCAGGATGGCCGTCGCTGCTTCCTGAACCTTAGATGCTCTCTTGAAAGGCGTCTTTTGAATTCGTTTTTCACACGGAAGAACAGGTAAAAGTTGCATGGGGCGAGATCAATTGAGTAGGAAGGGTGTGGAAAATTGACCTATCCATTTTGGCCAGTGCAGCCTGCACCATGAAAGACCGACATGCAGGAGCACTATCATGTTGCAGTAACCAATGCTTGCTCTTCCAGCGTTCAGTGCGTTTCCGGCGGACAGCATTACGGAGGCAGGGCAGGATATGTGTGTAGCCCTCCTTGTTCACTGTCGTATCTTCCGGTTTGAAGTCGTAATTCGCCACGCCCTTCCGACGTATGTGATCAACTAAAGTACACTGACACGCATTGTTTAGAAAAATCCCTGACTGCGGAGATGCTACCTCTGTATCACGTCACGAGGTATATGTGCCTCTACACCACGGTCTAATAGTTCCCCTGTCCTCCAAACCTGAGCGCACTATTATGGTTATGCACCTGCTTTATACAGGGTGGTTTTGAAAAGGATATCATGAGATATCTAGCGATGTTCTGCACCTTAAAATAAACACAAGTTTCCTCATACGTTTTGTGGAAATTGCATTTTTTAAAGAAGTAAACAGCTCGTGAAGTTTGCTAAACAAAGTCCACCCATAACGTAAACAAAAGAGCAAAAAAATATAAATACCACCACGTCTTCCATTAATATGTTTCTGCGAACTACCTGTGCACTAATATTTTCGCCCTAAACTCAACTACTCTCACAGGAAAGCCAAATTAGGCTAATGGAAACTGCGTGATTGAAAACATACTTCAATTAAACTTGATTATTTCAATTGTCACTCGAGTTTAAAAAGTAGAAATCTTGCGTCAACAAAATCGCGTCAATGAACCGTTTACGTAGGCCTAAATTAGATTCGCACAGAACATGCATTTTACTACTGATACGTTTCTTGACTGTCGAGACAACTACTTGTTTACCATTTTATCAAACAAAACAAATTCATTTCTGAGGTCTAGTAATTGCGCTTCTTTCAGTGTCCTGTGAGAGTGGTTGAGTTTAGAGCCAACACATTATTAGTGCACAGGTAGTTCGCAGAAACCTATTAAAGGAACACCTGGTGGTGTTTACTTTTTTCATGCGCATTTGTTTACGTTATGGGCGGAACTTCACGAGCTGTTTACTCCTTTAAGGAATGCAATTTCGACAAAACGTATGAGGAAACTTGTGTTTATTTTAAGTTCAAGAACATCGTTAGGTAGCTCATGACATCCTTTTCAAAACCACGCTGTATATGAGATGCTACCCAAAATATCCGAGAATTTTCTTGTAAAAAGCAGAAAAGACATATCTTACACCCTAATGACCGCTATCACTTTCAAAGTAGTCACCTCCAGCATGATCTCAGCAATTTTCCCATTTCTGGAAGCACATCTGGAAGACTGAAGGCTCTAGGGTGTTTAACCTAGTTGCGATTCCACTTAGATACATTTAATGGAGTCAAAACGTCGCCCTTTCATTTTAGGGAAGAGATAGAAGTCCCAGGGGGCTAGATCAGGACAGTAGGAGGGGTAGGGGTACGTTACCATGTTTTTTGCCAGGAATTCTTCACAACAAGCAATGTGTGTGCGGGGCTTTGTCATGGTGGAGCAACCTGTCTTTGTTCTTACAAAACTCGGGCCTTTTGCGCGAAATTTTCCCTCAGTTCTTTAAAACCTCGCAGTAAAACTTCTTGTTGACAGTCTGATCAGGTCAAATAATTTGAAAATTCATAGACGCACAAAAACAAGTTGTAACATAAACAACATTTCACAAAGAAATGTACTACAATTACGAAACTTGGAAGAGGAGCAGCTGAAAAGTGCACTAAGAACATAATCTAGCGGCATAATCTCGTACTGTTTTTGGTTTGGGCGGAATATTCAAATTCATGCATATTTTGGGTAGTCCCTGTTAAGTTGGGATTCCCCTCGCGGTCTGTGATCTCAGCAAACACGAACTTGTCGTACTGAACTGCGCCATTTGACACGAACTTGTAATAAACTGAACCCATCGGACATACTATGGTCGTCTCACGTCATATCTCCAACCCAGCAAGCACTTCCACTCGATGCGTGTTTTACTGCTGCGAACAAAGCGCAGTCGTCCAACCTTCCCACACAGGTCGATAGCATACTGCTGGAGGAGGCTTCCTTCTCTGAGAATCAGTGAGAAGTCATTCTGCTGAATAAAATATGTATTTTGGAACTCACGCATTTACATTCGAGTGTTTCCAAATCCCACTCCGTACGGAAACAGAAGATGATACTGCAATGGGTCATACCGAGCATTCGACTCGCAGATTTGCTGGAGTTCACTTTCAAGGTAATGTAGAATCAAATCCCTTCCATACTCGGAAATGCTATGAGGGCCGGTACTTCGCTTGCCGTTGGCCGATTTTATCCTCACAAGTTGGATTCGCAGACTCAAATTTTCATATCCTCTCCCTGCACTTGGGGATTCGACCAGGTAAACGACGTCAACCCTGTTGTTGTCTTGTCCAGAAGTCGCGCGCTTTCGAAAACGGAATATACGAGGGTTAGTCGAAAAGTAATACCTCCATGGCTGTATTCTTTTTATTTGTTAACAGATTTTTAAACTTCTAATTGTACCAGATATTTACATTTATCCTCTATGTAATGTACTATTCACTTTTCGACGTAGTCCCCATCCCTTTACACGCATTGCACCAACGTATGACTAGTTGGGATTGTTGTCGAACGAGGATTGAATGGCATCTTCACCTCATCGTCGGAACGCCATTCAAGTCCCTCAAGGTGCTCTTTCTTTTTTGGGAAGTCGTGAAAGTCGCAAGGTGCAAAGTCTTTCATCTTTGAACTGCAGTTTTTCGTCTTTGAACTGTAGGCGCTACAACGACTCTTGCGTGTGCAGATCGTGTGCGGGCGGGCGTTATCGTGCTGAAGAAGAGCGTCCAAAGCTTCCATTTACATTCCTAGTATCGACAAATTACATAGTGGACTATGTAATGTATCACTATGTAAATATCAGATACATCAAGTGTATGTGGTCGACTCATCTTCATCAAGTGTTCGATAGGCCCGGTCAATTTACTCCATGATGTTTGGTTTTCTGTTTTTGAATTTTCTCTTCTTCCGCGATTATGAAAACAAATACCTAGGTCTATATCAATACATGAATCAAAGACTACGTCGAATGAAATTCGCGATTCTGAGGTTGGAGGATATATGAATTCATTGTTTTCATAATCGTTGTCTTTAAAATGGTTAGATGGCTACAAGCAAGAACGGATGATGGGGAGGGGGTGTTACAAGTGAATGTTAGAGCAAACTGGCTACAATAGGCTACAATTGTAGGTATTGTAAATATGTAATTGTTGCAGAATTTACAACTCAGTTGATGAGTTTTATATTTACTTAACCTAAAGAATACTCAATATTCCATGATTTAGTTGTAAATATGTAATTGCGAATGTTAAGTACTATCGACGTAAAATAAGTTGGCACCTCGGCTATTCCATACTGAAACTGCATGGGGGTGATCGTGTGCGAGGAAGTAACTTAGAAAAATGCTACTTAGAAGTTGGAAAAAAAATGTGGTTCTCATTATTTGAAACGGGGGCAATAAGTTTGCAATGCAATGAATTTACGTTATTTTTCGAGTTGGAAAGCAAAATAGAAGCCACATTTTTCAACTTTGCCAGAACCATTTATCGAGAACGTGTTCTTATTTGCATCACTGACTAAATTCTTAGCGGTTTTTATTAAAATCGGTACACCAGGTGCGTAATGGCTAATTGTCAGCTTATTTTTTGTATTTTTTCTCTCGGCTAATACGACTTTCATATTTCTTTCCTACTCCTGGCAATGGATTGACCAAGTCAGTGTAGCAAAACATTCGGTGGCACTCTTACTTAATAATGCTATCACCCCCATTAGCGTAGAATAATTCTCAGAATGAAATAGCCGATGTGCCAACTTCTTTTACGTCGACAGTTAGAGAATATACTCATTCAATATTTTTATAATCGTCATCTTTAAAATGGTTACAGCAAATCACTGCAGTTCTGCTACAAATATTTTTATCCAGTTTACAAGATATTAACAATGAAAAAAGGAAACCTTCTCATCTTTTGTATTATATTTTGTATTATTTTAAATGGGAATCGCGCATGATGGCAGTTTGCTGTGTAAAAAAAGCAATATTCTTCGTAAGAGTTTTTAAAGTTTGGGCCTTGTGACGTCATGAAGCTGACAATATTATAATTACCAACATCAGATAGGGGACGGCGCTGTATTCTTTATGTCTTGATCCCAACGATGCACAAGTTCCAGAATACCCCGTTCATAAAATTCCTTTGGCTGCAAATACAGCCAATGGAGAATGGCAGATTTGAGTCTCACACCTCTGAAAACTTTCATCTCTTCATGGGACCAAAGTGATGGTAGTTCGAGGGCCCTAAGTTCGAACTATAAGCTAGATGGTCCAGAAACTCCCAACCGAAACGAACCTCTTTTGCTTACAGGACTTTGGCCACATGCGGGCGTGCGTTGTCATGAAGAAGTCGAACATTACTTCCTCTTTCTGATCGCTTATCCCGAATAGCACTCTGCAACGTTTCACAATAGGTAGTGGCGTTGACCCATGAGGCAAGAACTCTGTGAATAAGATGCCTTGCATATCCCAAAAAATGTAAGCATATCCTTCCGAATTGAAAGGGAAACTTGGAATATTTCACGAACAGGAATATTTGGTTGTTTCCACACCATGCTTGCAGTTTTAGGCTCACGTATACAGCGCAAAACCCAAGACCCATGTCCCGTGACAATGCCATTCAGAAACGCATTATCTTCTTGGTTGTACCTCTGCAGACACTGCAAACTGCATGATATTCTGTTGCCACTCAGTTCTGATGTCAGACTTTTTGGAATTCAATGCGAACAGATTATACGGTATCTAAGTGTGTCAATTACCATTTTCCATGGAGATCCATACGATATGTGAAACGTTTCACTCAATTCTTCTCTGATTGTTAATTCATTTCTATTGTATAGTTTCAAAATCTTAAATTCTGATTCTAATTAACCATCAATAAATCTCTTGATAACTCCGTCAGGTGAAATTGTTGATAAGGTTTTCAAATTAATTGAATATTTAGTTACTAAAACTATCGCTAAGTTATTTAATAATTTTAAAAAGAAATGATATTACCTAATGCACTCGCAGACTTAAAGGTCATTGCCAATTTGACGTTTTGATTTTTAATTTCTTCTTGAATTCTCAGGTTTGAAGAACAATGAAATGATTGGCATGAGTTAGATTTTTCATTCATGGATACATCAAAAAACTTTTTCTCCAAGTCCAAACGTTTATCGTAGAGTAAATTTTTTTCTGTTATTAAATGAAAATAAATTGCATGCAATTAACTTTCAAATTTATTATATACAGGGTGTCTCAAAAAATTGTACTAACACTTTGTTTTTTCAGGTATAACTAATGTAAGAGAATGGCAGGAGATCAACTTAGCTTTGAAGGGAGAAATTTTGTCCTTAAATGTTATTGGAAGACCGAAAACGCCACGGAAGTGCAAAGACGGTTCAGAAGGGCGTTTGATAAACCGCCACCAACGCACCGGAGCAGTTCTCGCATCAGAGATAAATTTGAAGCAGATAGAACCGTTCACAACTTCAACAAGAAACGTTTTGGACGGCCACGAACAACCACCAGCCTTGGAAAAAAGAGCAGGTGCAGGAAACCCTCATTCGATCCCCACAGAAATCTCTACGACAAACGGTGCGCATTATCAGCTTTGTCTAGACAATAACGTTCATCAATTTGAACATTTGCGAAGATGATTCTTTAAATACATCTGTCTTCTCTAATTCAAGCCTTTAAACTTGTCTCTATGTTCATAAATAATGTTTTTATAATCATTCAAAGTGTTAGTACATTTTTTGAGACACCCTCTATTTAACATTCAAAGTCTTGATCTGGAAAAAAATCAAATATTTAAGGAGTTGCTTTGAAAGCTATAAAACAGTTATATCTTATAAATAAATATTAAAAAAATGACAAATATCTCATGATGTCGAAAAGATGTTTTACTCAAATGTATTTAAATGTTTTGCATTTTGCTGGCACACGAAGTCAAAATTCTGCTGGCATAAAAATTTGACATTGCCGAGAAAATGTTTAGAGATAACGAGGAAAATTAAATTGTGTATCGGGTTGGCAAAATGAATGAATAATAAACACGAAATTGAAGTGAAATATTGAGATTATTCAGCATTCCCTCCCAAGTAATAGGCACCGAGATAACGTATGACGCAAGTTATGTCAGATAAGCTGTTCCTCAGAATATCTTTCGGAGTTTTCCTATTATCTTTATAGACCGAATTACCGGCGCTGTTGTCACCTACGTAATACATAATTTGCATTACAATTTATTTACCTGCATTTTATGCAAATTCTCGGCTACGTAGACTACAAGCGCGCCATCTTTTCTCTCTATGCGATGTTTGGAGCTATTTTTTTTTACGGAGTATTTCTTCCCAAAGCGTCATTAGTTCCCCTACCAAATTTGGGGTCATTGCGGTCTTGACAGTGCTACAGATGGATCTGAGTTTTATAGTTTAATTGCAAACACGCTTTATAATAAAAAAGAACTTTCTTTTATTCTGCGCTATAGACCCTTTCACAGTAATGAGCACGACGTCACTGGTGCATGCGCTGTTCTGCTTCCGGAGGGCAAAGCGCAAAGAAAGATGGGATAACCAATGCATCGCGAGCGCTAGCGTTATGTCTAACAACGACAAAAATACTTTTGTTTTTCAAGAGAAAGATTTAATAAAACTAAACAAGGCCGAACTTCATCTATTAGTAAAGAAGTACAAATTAGACATTTTAAAAAATGTACTAAAATGATTCTAATTAAAAAATATTGGAGTTGCAGAAAGGAGTGGTATAACAGGAAATAGAGAGTAGATAATGCTACAATAGATAATGCTGCTGTCATTCATCTCCAGATAGGGGGTGGTCGAGGCCTATCTGGTTGTCTCCCTTGGCGCGGCCAGTCACTGGTTGGGTGACAGCCACTGAATAAGAATCCTTCTGGGGCCAGCATCGAGGTAACACATATATGAGAGACCCGTGCATTGGACCAAAGCTGGATGCCCAGCAGCTGGGAATATTGCCACTAGCAGAAGCCCAATGATTTCTATCTTTGTACCCCGTCGTGCTTTGGAAGGCACGTAAAGCCATCGGTCCTGGCCGCTCCTGTCATCTCGTAGCAGTCGTATGTATCACCGTGATGGCGCAAAATTCCCTCGTAGGGAGTATCACTGCGATAACCTATCTCCTTTACCTGAAGAAGAAGAACTCTCTTGATATTAGTATCAATGATGAAGTACTCAATAGCCAGAAATCTGCATAATAAACATTGTTAAAAGAATTATATCGAGCTTTTAGTGATATTAATCACACGGTCCACTATGTCAAGTTATGGCTAACTGATTCGTTGAATACCCCATCTACTTTAATTTTCTTGAATCCTTTTTTCCCTATAATGTTTGTTCACTTTGGAATAACCTACCTTTTAATATTAGGAATGAAATTCTGAATTGTACTCGAGAATCATGCCCAAATCACAAAAGTTTCAGTCTATAATTTAATACAAAATGTAAGTGTAGTTAAATAATTTTATGGATATTTTGGGGCCAAAATGTGCAAATTATGTATTCCTTTTCCCCTCCTAATTATAGGATAGGATCTGTTAACCTCCATTACTGATTCATGTTTAACTGGTAAACACCAAGATATTAAGTCGTCTCATCATGTTAGACTACTTAAATAAACTGTTTGTAACCTCTTGTTATTGTCCCATTGGGATGTAAACTTGTAAATAAAATAAAATAAAATAAATTAAAATAAAATAAATAATCTATCTAAACTAGGATTTATAGACATTTATAAATACTTCCGTAATGACAATGCATCCACATTTAAAAGATTTGATGAGCCGTTAATCATACTGATGCAGAAGATGTGCACGATTACAAATTTTTCAAGGTGAGAAAATCAGTTTTTTGTTTTATATTAACTAGATTAGTGCAATAACAGTTATTAATAATATATTTAAAGTATAAAAATATTTTACTGGTGTTTATTTATGGGAAATCTAAAAAAAAACTATGTTATCTGCTCTGTAAGCCCCATTTCGCAGTTTTGTGCAGCAGTTTTTAATTTTCTTGCCCTCCGGAAATTCTATTGCGCATGCGCGTATCTAATTATCATGTTATCGTGAAATCGTCTATTGGTTTCCTTAACGTTGTCAACTCAATAATTTACCTTGCTCACTGTCGACTACTCAACTACTGACTATTTGTTTATAGTTAAATCAAAAAATATATGTACAGGGTAGTTATAAAATAAGTTCGTCTGCTTAGAGCCCTCTAGAGTAATCTAATGAACTAATTGTGATGCAAATTAAAATGTAGGCTATTCAGACCATGGGGTGAGAATTCCGGAAAAAAAAGAATTAGTGCAAATTTTCACCACCAGCTGAAAATGTAGTGCTGTGGAATGACAAGTGGAGATCCTAAATCTAGTTTTATTGTTTTAAACAGGTAGTTAAGGTTTTTGTTTGATTACATACGTTCAATATATCCGCCCTCTGCGTCAATGATATGTTGGAAGCTCAGCACAGCATAATCAATTGTTGCATGAAGGGTTTCCCGGGGAATGTCTGAAACATCGCGTCTAATGCTGGCTTTCAGCTCAGACAGTCAAATATCTCCAGAGCCAAAAAATCGCAATGGGTCAAATCCGGAGAACGTGGAGGCCACGCATCTGGAAAACATCTAGATATCACACGTTCATCTCCAAAGTTGGCACGAAGCATTTCCTTCACTTGTCGACCAATATGAGGAGGTCCTCCATCTTGCATGAAGAGAGTGGTTTCCAAGCATCGTCGTTCTCGCAAGGCAAGAATCACATGCTATACAAGAGGTTCACAATACCGTGCACTTTTCACAGAACATCTTACACGACCTCGTTGTATCACTCCTTCAAAGAAAAAGGGGCCTAGAATAAAATCCACTCCATACAGTCACGTATTCCAAATGCAACGGCTTTTCATGCATGATATAGTGGAGCGGGGCACCCCATAAGCGGCATTTCTGCGTGTTCACCGCTCCTTATGAGGTGAAATGTGCTTCCTCTGAGCAGAGAATGTTCCACGGCCACAGGTCATCAACAGTCATCCTCGTCAGAAACCAATTAGCAAATTCAGCGCGTTGAATGGGATCTTGAGGTTTTAGCTGTTGTGCCAGATGAATCTTTATGGGTACCAGTGCACCTTTCGCACCGTGGACCATGGGTTAGACAATTCGCGTGCTCTTGTTCGTGCACTTGTTGCAAAATGTTTAGAAGAGGAAGCTCTGTCCACTCCTGCAACAGCCACGTCCTCAACAACTTCGTCTGCAATCTTGCGCCGTCATCTTCCTGGTGCGACAGCCAAATCGCCGGTCGATTCAAATTTCTTTTTCATTTTTCGTAACCCAATATCACACATGTGCCCTCTTCGCAATTTTTAGACGACGATATGCTCGCAATGCGCTGGACTGCTGCTATCATTCTGGTAAAACAACTTTATCAACAGTGCGCGTTTTAAAACCATGTTCTTTCGTGAAAATTTTTTACTACATATAATATAACGAATGGATCAATCCATTCCATTCTGATTATGTGGATTTTCTAATTTGCATAAATTGTATGCTAATTAGGCCGCTATTGAGAACGAACATATGCTGTAATCAAACAAAAACCTGTTTGTTTAAAACAATAAAACTAGTTTTAAATCTCCATTAGTCATTCCACAGCACCAAATTTTCTTCCCCATGGCCTGCATGTCCTACATTTCAATTTGCATCATTATCGGTTTATTAGAATTGGGCTCTGGAAGGCTCTGAGTAAGCGAAATTATTTTATAACCCCCCTGTGTATGAAGGAGGGCAAATATAATAAAACCATTTTAACGACTATAAAGAATACAGAATTTGGTAATTTACCTGTCGCGATAAAACGCAAGATGAAAAATTACAACAAAGATGAGACAGTGCCTGTGCCTTATACTGTTCACTTCGTTCTCTTTTTCCTCTAATTAAAAACACGTCTTCTTTGAAGAGCCGAACCTATTCCTAAATTACCACTCTCCAATGGTAAGTAGCTAAATTCACGGTAAATGGCTAGATTCCTTCGCTTTGGTTAAGCTCAAAAGAGGAAGCATCAGAACAGGTATAAAAAACTCAACAAGAGATACCGGTACACAATCTATCCAAAAGTAATGGGACACTTTCGATTTTAGAGGTTTTGTCGAATAGCTAGAAAAATACTTGACGAATTTTCCTGAAACTTCAGAGGTGTAAAGAACATGTTAAACCTCATATATCTCAGTGAAGATTTTGTCCAGCAGGCAAATAAGGGACCAGCAATGAAGTGTACCAAAACAATAATGTTTGGGATCACCCTGTAAAAAATAATGCTTGAAATGCGTTGTCGCTTTATCATATAATTAAGAAGCTTCTTATCCTTTTCTGTGCTTATTTATATGACCATAGCAAATGCATTCATGGAGACATAAAGGTTCCTTTAAAAATCGAAATGCTTTCTGAAGTTTTTCGTTTATAACATGCAGAGTTTTCAATCCAATGCCATTTTCAGGAAACTTGGCAAACTAAGATAGAGACATTAACCTGCAATCAGAATAGAAAATTAATAAATATTTGATGAATTATGAGCATTATAGCTAAATAATGTTTAACTGCGCATGCGCAAGCGTTACTAAGATGTCTTTTGCATAATTTATTAGACAAATGTATGAAGCTACTCTTATAAAAAGCCTATCAGCTGAATTTCAGTTGCTCTCAAAAATAAACAAAACGATAAAGGGTTTTCTCCAAATTTTTATTTTTGGACCGGGCATCAGTATCGACTTCTCTTTACGCTGATTTTATGTCAATATGCCTATATGAAGTCAACGTTTAGTCATTTTTCCTTCATATCAGCGTAAAGAGAAGAAATTGATATTCAACTCATTCTATCGACGATATCTTTCTGAATTTTCACGATATTTGCTTGAGCTTTTTATAAGAGTAGCTCTATACATTTGGCTAATAAATTCTGCAAAAGATGTTTTGATAACGCTTGCGCAAACGAGTTAAACATTATTTAGTAGAAATACTCATATTTCATCAAATATTTAATATTTTTCTATTCTGATTGCAGGGTGTTGTCTCTTCTGTAGTTTGTCAAGTTTCCTTAAACTGGCATTGCATTTGGTTGAAAACCCTGCATGTTATAAACAAAAAACTTACAAAAACACTACGTTTGTTTAAAGCAATCTTTACATCTCCATGACTATACGTAAAATTCTCATAAAAATGAACACAGATAAATAAAAGAAGCCTCTTAATCATATGCTACAGGTACAATGCATTTCAAGCATTATTTTTTACAGGTTGATTCCAAACATTATTTTTTAAGGCGCGTTCGACATGTGCACACTAAATGCACCTAGTGACCTCCCTCAGAGCAAGTGGTGAAAAAAGTGTAATGCATTTGGGTGTGTCATGAAAGAGAGTAGATGAGTACCAGGAATAGGTGCATATTAATGAGGTGGGCGTGGCCTCGATACCCCGATTTCCACCAATCAGCGTGCAGTATTCGCATCACGTGACCCCCCACCACCCCCTACCCTTTCCTGACGTCACAGACGTTCAACCAATCCGCGTGCAGAAGGCGACTCATGTGACCATTCACCCCCTCCACCCCTCGACTTCGTGTCACGTGACCACCCATACCCCTCCTCCCCTGTTTTGGGCGTTGGTCTTTATTTGGGCGGTGGTCTTTTTATTGGGCGTTTGGCCTTTAATTGGGCGTTGGCCTTTTAATTTGGGTGTGGGCTGAAATAAAATTAATTTTTTAATCTTCTAATGTACACCTCTGATGTAATCCAGGGTGGAAGATTAGAGGGGTCCTAATGCTCTCAGCAAAAGCCACTTAGGTGATTCTGGCTTACAAGTGAACACCTGTTGATTCGCTTATATACCCATGAATCGGGCTAGGGGATTGGGTACTGGCATCTCAAATGGACTACCTAATTACTAATTTACTATTGTTTTCTCGGGTAACCAAATTTTTTCCAAGCTCTTTTTACAGTTTTCTAAATTAAACGAATACTGTTTCAAGATGTTTTGTTTTGTTTTTTAATTTTCAACTAAGGACTACATTGTTTCAATTGACAGGTGTGCATCTGAGTAGGGGCTAATGTAGTCTGAACTCTCATATAGTTGTTTATAAATACAACGAGGTCACACAACCTGCTGAAAGGGTCATATTCACTATCCTTTTTAAAGCTTATTTTAAATCTGGGCTATTGGAAATTTGTTTTATTTTCATTTTTGCCTCTCTCACTGTTTGCCATTGCTCGCATGAAGGGTTGTTTTTTTTCTTCTTTGGGCTGAACCTGGTTGAAATGTTAAATAAAAATACAAATTTCACATTTCTCAATGTTGCTGAGGCATACTTGACTCTCTCTATACAAATTTGCACAACTTTGGCTCACAGTGGTTCATAAACGCGTTGTTTGATACACCAACCTCCCTCCCTCTCTCTCTCTCTCTCTCTCTCTCTCTTTCTCTCTCTCTCTCTCTCTCTTTCTCCTTACTCCATAACCAATACAGGTTTGCAAATGGTTGTTTAAAAATTGTATTCTAAAGAGCGTTTTCGCTCTCTCTCTCTCATACAGTATACAACTTTTCTGTTCGCTTATGGTATTAGGATACGAGCGTGATATGCTTCGTACTCTTTATAGTGCAGAAAGTCTGTATTCAATTAAAGGCTATGATCAAATGCGCTGATTTAACATCACTCGTCACAAGTCGTTAAGTTCTCAAAGTCGCGCGCTTGTTGGTTTGTTTTTACAGTTTGAATTTTATAATTTTTACTTAATAAATTCTGTACGTGGACTATGCTTTCGTTTTACGACACTCTACAATTCACGAGTTGATGACGCTCGCGTATGTGAGCGTCATGATTTCTGGGGTAGGCACTCACGGCCACGTTGCTTCTCGGGCATACTTTCTCAATGACGTGGCCTCGCTGGCTTGTTTTTTCGGTCTAATTAAACTGATTTTTACTTTTAAAGGTTTGTCATGGGGATGTATGTTCGTTTCACTGCCCTTTTTACGATGTGTTGCAAGTTGATTGATGTGTGCATCTGTGTGTTACGCCTGTGTGTGCGCCTGTTACGTGGATGGTGCTGACTGCTAAGCCACGGACGCTGCGACGTTGTTGTTCAGCGCGTTCGCACGGGTTGCATTGTTCACATGTTTGTGTTTGCTTAAAAAACCCTGTATCTTCAGCCAAAGATATATGTGATATGTTTTTCTGTACTTTGTTAGGTTAGCCTGCTCTTTCATCGTTTTGTTTTTGTTTTCCCCTAATTAAATTCTCTCCCGCTTACATATTTGCACACGGTTGATGTCGAGGTATTCGCACGAGGCCTAATTGCTGTGTATAGCGAGGTCAGTCGCTACTTTCGACGCCCCGGCTAATTCAAACTAAAAATCTACGTATCTGACAATTCAGGGTATTTGAAATACGTTTTGTTTGTTTGTTTGTGTTGTATCGACGTTTTCACATTACTTTCACAGTTTTTCATCTAATTAAAAAAAAACGTACGCCCTTGTTATCACACAATTAGGCAGGGGTAGGCTTAACGTGCTCGTGTGGATTACAGCCCCTTTTGACACTACGATTTGTGTTCAAGCTATTCCGGGCTAAAATTCCTTCAATTTTTTTCTAGCAGGTATGCGATATACGTTTTGCTTATGATATATTGGTGTTTCCCCCATCCTTTTCGTGATTTTTTCCCGACTAAATTAAAACCTGTCCTATTTATAAAAGTGTACGTAATTCTTACCCCGCCAGCCGTACGAAGCCTAGCGTATCAGAGCCATGAACAGCGGCGACAACAGATGTATTCAAAGCTCATGCTAATCTAAGCTATAATCCTTGTCTCATCCGTAGGGTTGCTGCATTTTGCTAATGTAAAAATGGAGTGTTTTTAATTTTTAATACAATAGCATTATTGTTTCACATGTGCGGTAGGACTTGTTCATTTCTTAGGTCTCGCGGT
>JAHWFO010029040.1:0-22374 GCA_023313115.1 Rhysida immarginata | reverse complement strand
ACTAGTGGTCTGCTTCTAGTCTAGACAGTCGTCAATCAAATTTTCCTCCACCAAGAGGAGGCAATTTTCTTTCATACTTTGGATGACCATTGTGGGTACATCAGCTTCTTTTCTAGTTCAGTGTTTTTTTCTTGGAATATGATTATGAGGGTGAGATTATGGAAGCTATGCTTCAAGTTCCACACGAATACCGATACACTACACTGTTCGATTGTCGCCTCACATCTCATCATTCGTCACCACCTGGTCATCTTGACTCACGCTACTGCTGCTAGCGTACGACGATTCTACCACTCGACGGACGACGACGTACCTATTGAGGTCTGGACAACTTCAGTGCATCGGTAAAATCTCCAAAAGGACTAACAAGGTAGGACTTTTTTAAGTCTTTTAAACTGAGTCGTTCTGAGTAGGTGCGTCCTTCCAAGGACGGCAAAACCCAGCACCACACCTGCTTCATGATGACATCAGGCGCTGCGTCAAAATCTCCTACATGTACTGTTAAGTATGCTGATGGTAAAGTGTTACCTTGTGAACTGGCCTACAAAGATGCTTGTAAGGATCCGAGATTTCTGGCATTTGACATTATTATTAACTTGAGGCATTACGTACTGAACTGAACAGCAAATATTTAGAGTTAGAATCAAGAGTGGAAGCGCTGTCTAAGGAACTTGGTAACAAAATTGATAGTTTAAAAAGTGATATTCAGAGTGCTAGTTTGGAGACTGCCAATGGCTTTGCTAACCTTGGCAATATTATCAAGGAGTTTATGGGTTCTCCCATTACTTCTGATTCGCCCATGATAGTGGTAAATCCTGATGCAACACATAATAATGAAAATGTTTCTACGTGCCTGGAAGCAGTCGACGAAGGAAACTCCTCACTACGAACTAGCGTCAAAAGAAGGCACGAAAATGATTCTGCTGACAATGATGGAGGTAACTGGCGTATTGCGCAGAATAAAAGAAACAAAGGTGGTGTTAGGATAGACAACATTCAGTCTTCTGTCGATGTCAAAAATGGTGTTTCTGTAGCCATTCGAGGTAACAAAGCCAAGCTTGGTTATTCCCAAGCTATGCAATGCCACCCATGGAAAGAGTTATTTACATTCCTCCGATTATTATTCGTCATCACGGAAAACCAATCAAGGAAATTCTAGAGGAAATCACAAAACATGTGTCTTTAGATAAAATCATCTGCCACACTGGTCGCAAGGACACCATTAAAATTAAGTGTCTTGATGAGGACACGCACAAAATTCTAGTATCTGGATTAAAGAATAACGATGTGCTAAAAATCCAGCATCATCAGCTCAAATCAGAGAAGCTGCTGAAATATGTTGTCCGAAATGTTGACAAAACGTATGACCTGGAAGACTTTTGTGATGACATCAGGAAGGCAAATTATTACCCAGAAAAGGCAATCAGGTTGAAAAAGGCAAATGGTTCCGTCGAAATGCCACTGGTGTTGGTTTTACTCCAAAACACTGAGCATAATAAGTCCTTTTTGAGTTTAAAGCGTGTCGGTCCTCTTGCTGTTACTGTAGAATTATTTAGAGGCAACAACAGGCCCTTACACTGTTACAACTGTTTACGTTTTGGGCACGTCTTCCAAGGTTGCACCGAATCGCCTAGATGCAACAAGTGCGCAGGTGACCATCAGTCGAGGGACTGTGCTAATGTAAAGGGTAAAGACCCCCCCTAAATGTATTCGTTGTGATGGTCAGCATACTTCAAGTTACACCAAGTGTCCGAAATATCCCCTAGTCAAAAGGATCAAAAGCACCAAAGTGGTTGATGGCAGAACCTATGCTTCAGTCGCATCCAGCTCTTCTCATTCAGATGCGGTCGATCCAATCCAATTGCGCAGCATTTATAGGAGTCTGGGTAACCTTCTAAACCTCTGTAAGGAAAGTGGAAACGTACTGCCACAGGTTACGTCCCACGAAATCAAGAACTGACCATGGACAGACACCACTACAGAACAGTTACCCACGGAAAGCTTCGTTGCAATATATGGAACGCCAGGGGAATCTATCGTAAGCGCATCGAATATTACAATTTCCTCATAGATTGGAATATTGACATAGCTTTCGTGTGTGAGACACATCTGAAATTAACCCAAACTTTTAATTTACCGGGTTATCATGTTTATCGAAAGGATCGACCTCTGGGTAACAATGCCAGTCAAGCATTAGGTGGAGCAGCTATCATTGTCAAAGGTGGCATTGATCATCGTTGACAATCCCATTATGTAGGAATGGAAGCTGTTTCCGTGATAATAAATGACGCCGACGCAGGTGAAATTAAATTCACCTCTGTATAATTCTCCCAGGCGTAAGCTTGGACCGTGCGAGCTTGATGAGCTGCTCTCTAGGCCCGTCCCAGTGGTTATGGCGGGAGACTTTAATGCTAAGCACACTGCATGGAATTCCAAATGCTCCAACCAAAATGGCAATATCCTCTATGGATATACTCTAAACGAGATTGACACCTTTGTTGCTGGACCCCTTGATGACACGTACTACTGCGACCATTCTCCTGTCAGCGACGTGCTGTACGTTGTAGTTCTTAAAGGATTCTTTAAGCCCTATAATATTTTCACAATCGACGACTTATCATCTGACCACCGTCCAGTGATGCTTATCTTTGAGGGCTTGAACATCGATGTTAAGATTGGGTTTCGCTCCAAACAAGACTGGAAACTCTTCAGGGATATCCTTAGAGAAAACAGCATTCCATATAAGGAGGTTATTGACAACGAGGATTTTAATGCAAATATCAGTTCTATTACTCGTGTTATCAATGATGCAACAGCTTCCAGCACTTTCACTACTGAACGAAAGCGTCCTGAATATCTCGACCTCCCTACTTACATCAGGCGTCTCATACTTGAAAGAAATTTCTATAGAAGGTTATGGCAGCGTAAACGACTTCATTTCTTCAAGACGAAATACAACAGGCTAGCTCGCAAGGTCCAGGAAGAGGTTAAATCATTACGTAGTCAAAGATGGAGCGAAAAGCTAAAGTCCCTGTCAGTCCAGGACAACTCACTCTGGGGTACTGTAAGGGCTCTAAAAGGAAACAGACCCATCAACTTACCACCGCTGCTTACCGCAAATGGCAATGCTGTCACGGGCGATCAAGATAAAGCTCAACTGATCGCCGAATCCCTGATTAAACAATTTACCACTCCTGGTGAGAACAACCCGGATAATTTCCCAAATATTCGTCTTGTCAACGATGGATGTATCGCATAAGAGCTCACTCATCGTATTTCTACCTGTGAGGACACTATTGGTGTTTAAGAAATCTCCGATGTCATCAAGCATCTTAAAAGCAGGAAAGCAGCAGGTATCGATTCCATCACTAATAGCACTCTCAAGAACTTACCTCCTAATGTTGTTGCGACTATTACCAGGGCCATGAATGACTGCTGGAGACATGGTTACTTTCCTGTCAAGTGGAAAGAGTCTGTAATCGTTACCATACCGAAGCCTGGTCTAAACCCTGCTCTCCCTGTCAGCTACAGGCCTATAAGCTTGTTACCTATGCTATCAAAAGTGTTTGAACACATCATTCTTAAGAGATTTAACGACTTCTGTGTGGCTAACAATCTTGTTCGTGAAGAGCAATTCCGCTTTCGACCAGGTCACTCCTGCCAACTCCACATCTGAAGGCTTGTTGCAGATTTAAACACTCCTCTTAACTGCGCTAAATATGGTGGTCTTGTGTTTTTGGATGTCCGAAAAGCTTTTGATCAGGTTTGGCACGAAGGCCTAATACACAAAATGATTACTTGTGGATTTCCGGACGATCTTATTGCCTTGATTAGATCCTTTCTGTCGAACAGGATATTTCCTGTAAAGGTTGGCTGCTCTTTGTCAAACCCGTGTGATGTCAAAGCTGGTGTTCCCCAGGGTTCTGTTCTTGGCCCTGCACTCTTCAACTTTTTCATCCATGACTTCCCAACATTTACAAAATGCAAGCTGTATCTGTTCGCTGATGATGCGTCCATCATGACCACTGCTCGCGTTCCCGCTCATGTCATATCTCGATTGCAGAATGCCTTACATAAGTGCGAGAAATGGTTTGCTAAGTGGAGACTCAAACTAAACGTCGACAAGTGCAAAGCTATGTTTATTACCAAGAAACTTCGGAAACCCCCGAAGCCTCTCCTTCTTTCGGGTAGAGAGCTCAAATGGGTGAAGAATTACAAATACCTCGGAGTGGTGATAGATGCCAAGCTAAATTGGGATGCCCACGTCTCCTATGCTATCAATAAGGCTAAGAAGGCAAAATTCAGCCTGGTCGCCCTCCTGGGGCGAAATAGCGCTCTTGGAATAGATAGCAAACTTTTGCTATATAAAATGGTAATCCGGACCATTCTGTTATATGGTATGCCTGCCTGGGCCACAATATGTAAGTCCAGATGGAAGGATCTCCAAACTTTCCAAAACGTTACCTTGAGGACCATTGCTCAACTTCACAGGAGAGTTGCAGCAAATACTTCTATTGCCGACGATTTTGAGATACCTCCCATTGGGAATCACGTCCAGGAATTGATGAAAAAGCTGTTTCCGAAGATGAAGGACCATTTCAATCCTCTGGTTGCAGGTATTCTTGAGCACCCGCTTACCTTCAGAAGCCTTCTTAGACATCGCAGGCCACGTCACCTCCTGGACATCAATTTCGACGACATTTAAAAGGTGATATTTCCCGAATATTGGATCTCCTAGCTCCTCGTGTCCCTTGTCCCTCGTCAATCAACAATCAACACTATCGTCCTGATAGGAAAGGACTCCATCTTATCCTCTGGATGACTTAACTAGGTTTCATCAGTGTACTTCCCGTGGGTACTTTCTGGACGAGTATGGCAGTGAAAGTGTTGCTTTCGGACCACTCGTTTCGTTTTACCTGCACTGTTCGATTGTCGATTGTCTCACATCTCTGTAGCTTAACCGCCTCCGATGATAACGTCTAGTTGAAACGCGTCAGGCAAATAAAAGGTTTCTACCGCATCTCTTTGGACTCTTTCTTTTACAACAGACATTATGATGATGCTCGACGAACTCCAGGTATGTGAATGTGTAAACTGTACTTCTACGCTGATGATGCGGCCATCTTAACCTTTGCCCGTATTCCTGCCTATGTCATCTCTCGCTTGCAGAAAGCGCTGCATCTTTACGAAAAATGGTTCAACAGATGGAGGCTGAAGTTAAATGTGGGCAAATGCAAGGCTATGTTCTTCACAAACAAACGTAGAAACCCCCCAGGTTTGCTTTCCCTGTACGGAAATAAGCTCGACTGGGTCAAAGAGTACAAATATCTTGGTGTGGTGAACGATTCTAGGTTCACCTGGAATCAATATGTTTCCTACGCGCTAAATAAGGCAAAGAGAGCCAAATTCAGTCTGATTGCGTTGCTTGGTCGTAACAGTGCTCTTGACATTGATAACAAGCTGCTCATCTACAAAATGATCATCCGCACGATCTTGCTTCATGGTATGCCAGCTTGGGCTTCTGTGTGCAAAACAAGGTGGAAGGAGCTGCAGACATTCCAAAAAATTACTCTGAGAGCAATTGTGAAACTTGATCGTAGAATAGCCAACAATAATGTCGTTCATGAGGATCTAGGGATGACGCATATTGGCAAGTTTGAACAGGATACGATAACGACTATGCTCCCGAATCACAGGAGATAGTTGGTGTCTGAAATTCACAACCCTTCTGACTACAGGAAACGCTTAAAACATCGTTTGCCCAGCCATGTCCTGGAAGTTAACTTCGACGCTGTCAGGAATGTTATCTTCCCCGATTTCTGGATAGCCTAGTTTGCCTCTGGTTCCCCCCCCCACCTTACTATGACAATCTTCATTCAACCTTTTTATCCCCAGAATGAGGGGAATATTCTTCAATCACCTTCGGGGTTTTTTCAGGCTTCTCACCTATCACAGTGTAATTCTCATGTGACGAGTGAGTTTGGGAGCTCTGCTTCAGAACCACTCGCATTATTTCTTCCACTCCACTGCTCGATTGTCGACAATTTCAGTATTAACAGTGCCTTAGAAGCTAGTAAGTATCCATCAGAGAATAAACCTTCTCATCGAATCCAACGCCTAATTGCTGAAAGCAGTGTTGCCAAGTTAGTAGTGCTGGGCGATGTTGGAAAAAAATCGATGTTCCCAACATCGATTTTCGAAATTTAAAAAAAAACTTTTTTAGGTTACTTATAAATAACATTTACTAATAAAATAGCATTAATCTGAAAGCATTCTATTTTTTGTTTAAAAATAGAATCATGTGAACATTTTCTGGTTTCAATGAATTTCGTTCAAAAAATTCGCTCAGACGAAACAGATGTAGCGGGTATAAATAAGTATTGCTTCACAAGGATTTTCATGGTGTTACTTAGACTACAGTTTTTCCACTAATCCAAAGGGTTCTCTTTTCTTGCATAGGTCCAACAACGCTTGAAATTACTTGCTGACTCATTAAAACTTGCTGATCAAAGTCAGCCCAAATATCTTCTGATAGATTGTTTACTTCTGATGAGGGCTGCTGCTGCTCCACGACTTCGTAACCAGAAATGAATCTCAGTTCGCGTTGAATGCGTCTAACTGCTGATTCCCCACGGTCCAAAAAGCACATTTTCTTGATTGGCTGGAGGCAAACGCAGCAGTTAGCCGAGTTATTTTTTCACCGAGTGTCAATGATCGGAATAATCTGAAAGGAAATTTAAGACCATCCACAATCGATATTATAAAAACATCGATGCCAACATCGATATTGAAAACCACATCGAACATCGCCCAGCACTATAAGTTAGGGGTTATCCCCCTAAATTTGAGGGGAATTTGTCTTTGCAGGGGAAAATTTAGGGGGTAAATATTTTATAGGATTTTTTGGGAGTTATATTTTTTATTTAGGGGAGAAACTTTATAGTGCCATGAATGATGGAACATCACCTAATAGAATTGCAAAACTCACAAGGGAACCCCAGATAGCCTTTTTTTTGCGCGCAAGCACACCGTGGAAGCGGCAGTGAAGCGCCCCGGAAGTGCGCAGAGTTCAAAAAACATGGCAGAAACAGGGGAAGAAAATTTGTTAGCGGCGTTCGCCAAAGAATTGCAGTTAGAGCACTGTTATTAAGCATAAATCCTTAATTTTTCTGTACAATTATTCGTCTCGAAATAATTTATAAGATGAGGTAGGCATCCATGAATACTATTTTTATTTAAAATTATAAAGCACCGCGACACATACCCCCTCACCAACGCAACGTATTACTCGACATTGCACATACCCCCCTCCCCCGTGTTTGATTACCGAATTATTTAATAAAATGAAATCATAAATTAAGGAAATGGTTATTAATTACTCTAGACATTTTTTACTGGAAGGCAATTAGCTAATTGTAATAATCTATTTTAAAAACTAAGTTTGTTTAGAAATTTGAGAAGCCATTCAATTGCCATCTGCTGCTATTTCATCTGAATTGGATTCGTGCTTATTGCTGTGAGTAGTGGAAGAAAGAAGTTCCGTTAAGCACATTAATATACCGCTTTAACAATGAAGTCCTTGTATGAAAATGTGTGCTCAAATTTTTTCGTTTTCGTGGTTTATTTTGAAAGAAACAAAAATCCGCACTCTTATTTTGCAAGCACCTATTGTAGCTTTGGTGGAAATCTGTGACATACATGTTCGAGGGATTCCCTTGTCAGTGGAACTCAGTGGCTTGTACGTCATTCAGTTGTTTCTATAATAATTTCTCAATGGAAAGTACTTCACTTGCTCTTCAAACTTGCAAAGGAACATAAGTATTACGCTGCTGAACAGTTGCTTAACATAATGAATTACCCGGCATTTAAAGCTTATCTCGTATTTCTTAAAACCATTTTTGATGAAGGGAGCAAAGTCGATGCAATGTTTCAAGGTGAAAATATTGAAACTCTTAAAATATTGGAGGATTTGTATTTGCTGTACAGAAACACTCTTAAAAAATTTATTGTACCAAGTCGGCTAGAGAAAAATCAAAAATGAAGATGTAGTCCATTTTCCTTTTAAAGAACATACTATGCACTCACATGGAATGTATTTTGGTTATGAATTTAAACTTGTGACTGATTTAATGAAAAAAATGAAGCTGATAATGTACGAGAGAGATGCAAGATGCATTTCCTTGTAGTTTTTTGCCAGGAACTGCAACAAAGATTACCATCAAATCGTTTTGTCTTAGAAAGGCTAAACTCTTGAATCCATTAATAGCAACTAGGCAATCAAAGACCAGGAATCGTTCTGACCAAATTGAGGCAGAATGGTCGACAATCGAGCAGTGGAGTGAAAGAAACAATGCGAGTGGTACTGAAGCAGAGCTCATACGTCACATGTATAGACCAGGGAAATAACACTGATTTAGGTGAGAAGCCTGAAAAAACCCCGAAGGTCCTCCTCAAGATGACTGAAGAATATTCCCCTCATACTGGGGATAAAAAGGTTGATTGAAGATTGTCATAGAAAAAGGGGGGGGGGGAAGCCAGAGGCGAACTAGGCTATCCAAAAATTGGGGAAGATAACATTCCTGACATCGTTGAAGATAACTTCAAGGACATGGCTGGGCAAGCGATGTTTTAAATATTTCCAACATAAATTGGGAAACAAAATCTGGCTCTGGGCCATTTCGAGCTGCGGTTATTAATAATAAAGTTTCAGCCGGGAACCCAAGATTTAGCCATGTTGGTGCATTAGCTGTTGGACTGTTATCTTTACCCTTGTCAAATGCTGCGGTGGAAAGAGCGTTTTCAATTCTACCAGTCATAAAAAAAAAAACTAAGAAACAGAATGTCAATTGAAATGACATAAGCATTGATGATGGTGCGTTATTTTTTACGCAAGGAACATTTAAATTACACTTCATTCAATCCAAGTGAATGTATGATCAAGTCATTTGATAAATGTATGTATAATCATATTTCAGGTGTGATGGAATATAATGACGTTATAATTTTAGAGTCATTTATTTCCAGTTAAGTATTCTAGTTAAATTGTTGTATAACGTTAAAAAAATTACTGCTTTGTAACCTATTTCAATTATGTCAATAAATTATCTTAACATAGCTTACTTCATTGATTATTCATTAAAAATTTGAATTGCCACTTTTGATCCCATTAATTAAAATATCATTAACTTTAGGGGGGGGTATAGGGGATTTTTGTAATAAATAGGGAGTTTCTAGGAGATTTTGTATCTAATCTAGGGGGTACTTTCTGTTTCGACTTAACAACACTCGCTGAAAGAAGCAGGACCCGTAGACTATGGCAACGCTATCGTGAACCTTGGCTCAAAACTAAGTACAACAGGCTAGTGAGAAGAGTCCAAGAGGATATAAAAGTGCTTCGCGACGCTACATGCAATGAAAAACTCAAAAGCTTGTCGCTGTATTTTTTACTTCGTTTGTACTTTGTTTCTGAAATCGTCAATCTTATTTTCTTTTTTAATAAACCATTAATGAATGATATAATCAAGTACCGAAAGGCTAAATGAATACTGCTATATAAACCATTGAAGAGCTGCGTTGTTTATATATTCCACCCGTAAAACTTCTAATTTGTAGTTTGTGTATATTTGAAACTAGAAGAAGTACCCGGCGTTGCCCGGGATAATTACACTTGCACAAACTTTTCCTTTCATTGTTAGTCATGAGATATTGATTGTTGATCCCTGCCTTGTGTTGGTGCATTGCGTGTTGATACCATTGTTGATACCTATTGTTGTACAAACTTTGCCTTGCATTGTTGGTCATGAGATATTTCTCATTAATATGCCTTGCCATAACCATGAATATCGATTTTTTATCGATATTTATTATTTTTCCGAAATCTGAGGTAGACAGTGACCTTCCTCATGCTTTGAAGGTCATGTATGCGAAATTTTATCAAGATCGGAATAAAACTGTAGATTTGTATAAAAAACGTACACACAGACCCACAGACGCACAGACCCACAAACATCCTTTATATATATACTAGACTAGACTAGAAGAGATACCCGGCGTTGCCCGGGATAATTACACTTGTAGGTAAACACTCTCAAAAAATTAAATTATAACACCCAGTTGGTTAAATAATAACTCAAAAATACGAAATACAGGAAGTCTAGGTGATATACCGGGACCAGATACTTTAAACTCATGTTTTTTTTGCTCTTGACGTAGAAGCTTTTACTTTGTTAAGTACTAAGAATTCTCTTTTCTAAGAAAAGCCTGAAAAACAGGAATTCTATGCATTGTATTCTATATTGCACAAACTTTGCCATGCGTTGTTAGTTATGAGTCATATATTGTTGATCCTTGCATATTTTTGGTGCATTGCGTGTTGACACCATTGTTGGTACCTATTGTTGCTCAAACTTTTATTTGCATTGTTGGTCATGAGATATTTCTCATTAATATGCCCTGCCATAACCATGAATATCGATTTTTTTATCAATAATTATAATTTTTTCGAAATCTAGGTAGGCAGTGACCTTCCTCATGCTTTTAAGGTCATGTATGCGAAATTTTATCAAGATCGGACTAAAACTGTAGATTTGTATAAAAAACAGACCCATAGACAGACCCACAAACATCCTTCTTTATATATATAGATAGATAGATGAAGAAAATGGTCGTAACGGAGGCGTGTGCAATCAATACCGCCTAAAGAGAAAGCATGCTCAAGGAAAAATCATACGTTGTTGCCTCCTCTAAGGTAGAGGCAATTTCGGGCTTAATATTGGTAGAAATACGATTTACATTACCCCACCCCCGTGCATCAAATTAGCGCCAACAATGAGTAAAATATTAAATGAAAAATTAAATTGTATTCGTTCGTGAATCGTCATTATGAAATGATAGCTATGCAATTTAAGTATCCTTTCCTTTTCCTATCCGTTCATTCGTTTCTTACATTATGAATTCGTCGACAAAACGCACAACTCGCTTCTATTGTTTGCAAATAGATGCAACGTTTATATTACTCTGTTCCGCACTTTTCTTCCTTGTACTTGTGAATAAATTTCAACCAGCTTCTAATTATGACTAAATTTCTTTTTATAACTTTTGAAAGTATTCCTACGTCATTTTTCATTCCTAATGAAGCAGAGGGCGAGCTAACGAACGCGCGCAAGCTAAGGAAGTGTGCGCGTGCTACAACAATCCCTTCGTAACGGGCGAATGTTCCAAGCTAGCTTAAACAATGCTCGAAGAGTCGACATATAATATTTTATTTATTTATTTATTGACGGGAAAACCTATTTAAAACAGAAATATTAAATATAATCATAAATACAAAACACAAACAAAGAAAGAGGAAAAGATAATGACATAAATAAAGCAATAAAATCAGTAACGAAATATATTAACAAAAATTATTTTACCGCCAAAGCAGATAAAGGGAGCACATTTTTGTATTATAGCATCATACATAGATATATATATATAGATTAACCGACATTTTAACACACTTTAGAGAAAATATATAAACATGAAAACTAAATTGTAAATTACTATTTAAGTAAACAAATGTATAGAGAGAATTTAAAAGAATTAACTTGAAGAGCTGAAGGATTAAACGAAGAGTGAATTTATTCTTTATATATTTGAAGAAATAAAAGTTCTATAATTTGTAAGACATTCCCACATAATGTTAAACGAAGTGAGCCTTAATTGCTGAAGCGATATGTGTAAGCATCTATCATCTTTTCATATTGAATTACTAAAGTGTTTCTACGTAATCATCTACTATTGAAGCAAGCGATTAACTACTACTATTTAGCATTATACCTCACAGTATTTAGTTTTATATACCATTAAGCCAAAGGCAACATATACCACCATTCAAACATGTACTACTAAACAATTCCCACTACCATTAATTACTCGTTATATCCATAACATATAGTAACATTAAATCACGTGCTACGCAACCATTTCCCACTATCATTATTTACTTGTGATATTCACTCATGGCACGTTGTTACGAGTTGTTTGATATATTACATGCCATATCTTAGCATTGAAAATTCTAACAGTACTATATGGTACTTTACGTTACCATTAGAGCACGTGCTACTTAACCATTTCCAACTATCATTATTTACTTGTTATATTCACTCATGACATGTTGTTACGAGTTGTTTGATAATATTACATGCCATATCTTAGCATTGAAAGTTCCAACAGTACAATATGGTATCATTTAGTACCATTAAGTCACGTGCTACGCAACCATTTCCCACTATCATTATTTACTCGTTATATTCGCTTATGGCACTTTGTTACGAGTTGTTTGATATATTACATGCCATATCTTAGCATTGAAAATTCTAACAGTACTATATGGTACTTTACGTTACCATTAGAGCACGTGCTACTTAACCATTTCCCACTATCATTATTTACTTGTTATATTCACTCATGACACGTTGTTACAAGTTGTCTTATATACTACATGCCATATTTTAGCATTGAAAGTTCGACTGGTACCATATGGTACCTCACGTTACCATTAGGGCACTTGCTACTTAACTATTTCCCACATCATTATTTACTTGTTATAATCACTCATGACACGTTGTTACGAGTTGTTTGATATATTACATGCCATATTTTATAATTGAAATTTCCAACGGTACCATGTGGTATCATATGGTACTATTAGGCACGTGCTAGTAAACCAATCACCACTATATCATTATTTACGCATTATATTCATTCATGATACATCCTTACACGTACACGTGCCACTAGACCAATATCTGCTATCGCTAGCTACTCATATATTCTTTCATGAGACGTTGTGACGATTTATTTTATATATTACATGCCATATCTGGTTAGAGGAAATTTTTAAGGGCGTATCGTAATGTTACCATTAGAGCACGTGCCATTAAAGCACATATCTATTCCGGCTATCTCACGTTCGTACTTGTTCGTGCTCTGTCCCATATTAATGGATTGGTGAAAACAGAAATAGAAAAAAAGTTAATTCCTTTTCAAGATATCTTAATAAATAATAAGCACCTTACGAATAATAAAATTCTTTTGATTGATAGTCTGTTCTGCCCTTTAAATAATCGTCAATCACGTGCATCCTGCACGCGCATCACCTCATTAACTTCTAGAGCATGTGCAGTGCCGAACCTATATGCTCATTACGCGTTTTCCCCAGTGCAACTGTACCGATTTCGGCTATCTTCGAACTAAATTTATCAATTGGCTAAACAGTATTTAATAACTTTATATTCGTTCACGGCTCGTCGTTACGAGTGATTTGA
The DNA here is from genome assembly GCA_023313115.1 of Rhysida immarginata. NCBI lineage: Eukaryota > Metazoa > Arthropoda > Chilopoda > Scolopendromorpha > Scolopendridae > Rhysida > Rhysida immarginata. Next base: position 9,061 of record JAHWFO010029040.1, on the reverse strand, counting down.
TATGTTACTTCCTATAACTTAACATGGAAAATTTCTGGGGGGGGGGGGGGTATCATAATACAATTACAGCGCGTGCCACAGTACCGATTTTGACCATCCTAGAACTATTCCGTGCCATTTCCCATATTAATCGATTGGTGAAAACAGATTTTTAAAATCTTTCATACTTTCCGAGAAAATCGAGTACTTTCCAAAGCATAAAGCACCTTTCGGTACTTAATAAACCATTATTGAATGATATAATCAAGTACCGAAAGGCTAAATGAATACTGCTACATAAACCTTTGAAAAACTGCACTGTTTATATACTGCTGTTTATAAAAATCGCAACACCCTGATGGAATAGCCCAATCTGCATTAAATTTGGAGCATTTGCATATCATGGGTCAGAAAAGAAACCATTAGATTTTCAGGTCAATACAATGCGTTTTATTGTCACATTAGTATCGGGTGAAACCACCGTGGGATGCAATTACAGCCTCTAAACGTCGTGGCATTGAGTCAAACAAGCTCTCAATAAGGGCTTGGGGAATGTCCTGCCATGCTCTGTCTACACGGGTATACAGTTCATCCACAGTTGCTGCTGCAGGAGTCTGACGAGCCAATCGATGAGCAACCCTGTCCCACACATGCTCGATTGGGTACATGTCTGGTGAACGAGCAGGCCAGGGGAACAAGGGCGTCTGATGTGCTTGGAAAAAGGCGAGGTTGATGGGCCCATTGCAACCTGAGGCGCCGGTGGTTTTGAGTCAAAGGAATCCGCAACAATGGTACTCGTGCCATTAATCCTCTGGAAATCAAACGGCGTCGTACAGTGCTAGCAGACATTGTCCTGCCTACTGTAGCACCCCACTGTTGTGCTAACACTGTGGAAGTGGCTGTACGATCTGCTATACACATGCGATAGAGGTGTCTGTCATCTCGCGGTGTCGTCGTGCTAGGTCTTCCTGAGCCTGGTCTTCGGTGTGCCCTGTTCTCTTCGTTCCACTGCCTCCATGCACGCATAATTGTCGTTGCATTACGTCCTACACGAGCAGCAATGTCAAGATACGACCATCCCGCTTCACGCAGACCAATTATGCGTCCTCTTTCAAAGTCTGTCAGCTCTTGATATGGTACCCTTCGTCGTCGTCGAGGCATGGTGTTCTTTAAAGCGATTACTCTGAAAATCTAATCATTTATACTCTGAGCTATTGTATGCAAATATTGCAAATTGCATATGAATTAGACCATTCCATCAGGGTGTTGCGATTTTTATAAACAGTAGTGTATATTCCATCGTAAACTTCCAATTTATAATTTGTGTATATTTGATCATTTCGTCAGCCCGGCCAGCCTTCGTTTGCACGAAAACATGAAAAATGGAAGTACTTAACTGCGATATACCAATCAGCTTGCACGAAGAACTTTTGATGAGCTCTCGTGGACCTCTTTAAGCACGCGCACTAATATTAAGAATATAAACTTAGGGCATGTAATATATCAATCGAATCCTACTGACGAGTCATAAGTGAATACATTTGGCAGCTTGGAGCACGTGCCAGTTATGAAGATTTCTTGATGCACGTGCTCATTTCATTTTAAAATTCAATGCTGTTAGGCCTATTGTTAAATGTGTTGATTAATGTTAGGCCTACAGTTAAAATGGCTAAATAATGTTAGGCCTATAGTTAAAAATGGCTAATTAATGTTAGGCCTATTGTGAAAAATAGCTAATTTATGTTAGGCCTATTGTTAAAAATGGCTAATTAATGTTAGGCTTATAGTTAAAAATGACTAATTAATGTTAGGCCTATTGTGAAAAATGGTTAATTTATGTTAGGCCTATAGTCAAAAACGACTAATTAATGTTAGGCCTATTGTTAAAAATGGCTAATTAATCTTAGGCCTATTGTTAAAAATGGCTAATTAATGTTAGGCCTATAGTCAAAGATGGCTAATTAATGTTAGGCCTATAGTCAAAGATGGCTAATTAATGTTAGGCCTATAGTCAAAGATGGCTAATTAATGTTAGGCCTACAGTTAAAATGACACTATAATGTTAGGCCTATTGTGAAAAATGGCTAATAATTGTTAGGCCTATAGTCAAAAACGACTAATTAATGTTAGGCCTGTTGTTAAAAATGGCTAATTAATGTTAGGCCTACAGTTAAAATGGCTAAATAATGTTAGGCCTATAGTCAAAATCGACTAATTAATGTTAGACCTATTGTTAAAAATGGCTAATTAAGTTAGGCCTACAGTTAAAATGGCTAAATAATGTTAGGCCTATTGTGAAAAATGCCTAATTAATGTTAGGCCTATAGTCTAAAACGACTAATTAATGTTAGGCCTATTGTTAAAAATGGCTAATTAATGTTAGGCCTACAGTTAAAACGGCTAAATAATGTTAGGCCTATTGAAAAATGGCTAAATAATGTTAGGCCTATAGTTAAAAATGGCTAATTAATGTTAGGCCTATTGTTAAAAATGGCTAATTACTATTAGGCCTATTGTTAAAATGGCTTATTGAAGTTAGGTCTATATTTAAAAATGACGTGAATGCGTTTTGAATCAAAGGTATTTCCACTGTTTATTTAAACCAAGTGCAAGTAAACGTGAGATATTCAAATTAAAATTATATATGCGTCACAGCTAAAGCTCTTTGGAATGCTTAAAAGATTTTTCCCGACAGTGCTTTGAAACAATGATTTTTCTCTCCCGATGTTTATGGTAACTTTGATCTAGCAGTAGAAAGAACATAGGCCCAGTAGTTTAAAGCATTTAACATTAGACATGCGAGGATTTCATTTCTCATTTCGCGCGTGTTTGGAAAGATTCGTGTGAGCGCTGCAATCGAATACGTAAATTTATATGCAGTTTTCGCCATTGCTCTATATAAAAATATTACTGTATATAATACTAAACAACAAATTTATATATTCTTCTTTTCAGCATATTTAAAAATCGTTTTACGAGTTATATTCTTGTTTTCTCGTTATATTCGCTCAAGACACGTTGTCACGAGTTGTTTGATTTATTACATGCCATATTTTAGCATTGAAAGTTCCAAAAGTATCATATGGTACCTTACGTTATCATTAGGGCACGTGCTATTTAACCATTTACCACTATCATTATTTACTTGTTATATTCACTATTGACACTTTGTTATGAGTTGTTTGATATATTACATGCCATATTTTAACATTGAAAATTCTAAGGTTACCATATTGTACTTTCCGTTACCATCAGGGCACGTGCTACGTTACAATTTCCCATAATCATTATTTAGTCGTTAAATTCACACATGACACTTCGTTACGAGTTCTTTGATATATTACATGCCTAATCTTAGCATTGAAAATTCTAACAGTACCATATGGTACCTTACGTTATCATTAGGCCACGTGCTACTTAACCACTACCCACTATCATTATTTACTTGATATATTCATTCATGACAAGTTGTTACGAGTTGTTTGATATATTACATGCCATATTTTAGCATTGAAAGTTCCAATGGTACCATATGGTACTATACGTTACCATTAAAGCACGTGCTATTTAACCATTTCCCACTATCATTATTGACTTGTTATGTTCAAACATGACGCGTCGTTACAAGATATTTGATATATTACATGCCATATCTTACCATTGAAAGTTCCAACGGTACCGTACGGTAGCATTATTCACGTGCTAGTAAACCAATTATCACTACCATTATTTACGCGTTATATTCATTCCTGGTATATCCTTACACGTACGCGTGCCACTAGACCAATATCTGCCCTCACTAGTTACGATTAATTTTCGTTTATGAGACTACGTGACGATTTATTTTATCTATTATGTGCCACATCTGGTTAGAGGAAATTTTTAAGGGGGTATCGTAATGTTACCATTAGGGCACGTGCAATTAGTGCACGTACCTATTCCGGCTATCTCAGGTTCGTACTTGTTCGCACTCTGTCCCATATTAATGGATTGGTGAAAACAGAATGTGTACAAGTTAATTCGTTTTCCAGTTATCGTAATAAATAATAAGCTCCCTACGAATAATAAAATTCTTTTGATTTAGAGTCCGTTTAGCACTTTTATTAATCGTCAATCACGTTCATCCTGCACGCGCACCATCTCATTAACGTTTTGAGCACGCGTAGAACCGAACCTGTATGCTTATTTCGCGTTCTCTCCAATGCAAATGTACCGATTTCGGCTGTCTTCAAACTAAATATATCAATTGGCTAAACAGTATTTAATCCAATTATTTACGATTGATTTGATATGTTACTTACTATATCTTAACATGGAAAATTTCTATGGGACATCATAATAGTCCAATTAGAGCGCGTGCCATTGTTCCGATTTCGAACGTCTTCGAACTAAATTGATCAATTGGCTAAACAGTATTTAATAACGTTATATTCGTTCATGGCTCATTGTTACGAGTGATTTGATATGTTACTTACTATATCTTAACATGGAAAATTTCTGGAGGGGTATCATAATATTACAATTAGAGCGCGTGCCACTGTACCGATTTTGACCATCTTCGAACTTGTCCATGCCATTTCCCATATCTATCGATTGGTGAAAACAGATTTTTAAAATCTTTCATACTTTCCGAGAAAATCGAGTTACGGACAGATGGACGGTCGGACAAGGCCAAAGCATAAAGCACCTTTCGGTACTTAATTATGTGGAAGACCGCTTGGGTTGATCAAGCTTCTTGACTACTTCAGTGTAATTCATCTGGAATTTATTCTGGTTCGACGAGCTTTGTGAAAGCGCTGCTTTCGTCCCATCCTAAGAAATGTACACTTCACGGTTCGATTGTCGACAATTTCAGTTCGTTGGAAGACTTCATAATTGTAAGTAGACTTTTTCATAATCACAGTTTTTAGGTTATCTTCTCTCTCAGTTTTTTCTATCAAGATAGACTTTTTTGCTTTTTATGGTCAGGGAAAATAACGTGATCAACCGGGGAAAATCAGGGAATTTTCTGTTATCTGGAATTAGCATTTTACAAATTTTATATTTAGTGACTTTGGCTACAGTTTTAATGACAAATCTCGTTTTACACATGACAACACTACTGTGACTTTCCATTAATCTCTTCCTTAAGTTTTGCATTCAGTTTGCACTGCAAATTTGCCGCTCACATTTTCAATAAGATGGCCGTCCCACCAATATCCGTGTGAAACGAAAGGCATCGGTTGTTTGGCGTTATTTTGGAATGCTACAAAAAAAAACAAAATATCCGCAAAGTGCAACACCGACATACCAAGGAGATCAAATTGAGATCAAGTTTTTTTCGTAACGCACGAGAATCGTCTAAATTTAGCAGACGTGACATCAAATTTCTTTGTTTCCGTAAGAAATTTTATCTTGATGAAAAAATATCAGCTGTCTAATGAATGTATTTAAAAGCTTCGCATTTAGCTGGCACTATTATCCACAAACCGAATTTAAATATTATAGTTGTCACTATAATCGTTTTCCAGTTAATCTTGAAAACATTGTCACGTGTTAGAGCGATTTCTTCTCGAGAAACTTATTGTTAAAGAACAGAAAGAATGTAGAGGAATTAATGATAGCAATGCATATCATATTGTCATGAAATTAATTTTTCAGTTTTAAATATTTTGAATTTCATCTGTGTTTTATTGTTGGTGATATCGTTTAACTTACGGACATGTAGTTTTAACAGTATATGTAATTTCCAAATATTTGTAAAGATGTTTTCCTTTATTCAGTCAATAAATTTGCAATTCTTATTTCGCCGAATGCAGGAGATTTGCCCCACGATCGAATCGAGAATCGACTTTAATTAAATCGATTAATCGCCCATTTCGATAATCGAACAGTGTAGTGTATCGGTATTCGTGTGGAACTTGAAGCATAGCTTCCATGATCTCACCCTTCATAATTATATTCCAAGGGAAATACACTGAACTAGAAAATAAGCCTGATGTACCCACAAAGGTCATCCAAAGTATGAAAGAAAATTGCCTCCTCTTGGTGGAGGAAAATTTGATTGACGATTGTCTGATCTAGGAGAATACGAGGTCTGTTCAAAAAATACGTAGACTATTTGAATTGCGCGGGCCCTGTTGGTCCCAATCAAAATCGCTTGGTGTCGCCATCTTCTGGCAGATCCGCTGATTACAAGGCAGTTTTTTGATTGCAAATATCAGTATTGGTTGATTAGCTACGCGGTTGTTTGTGAAGTGTGTTATTTTTCGTTTGGCGGAGTTTTAGAATGAGTGACTTGAACGAGCAAAGAGTTGCTGTGAAATTTTGTGTTAAACTCGGACGAGTGGAAAAGGCCAGAAATGTGGACGAGAGGTGACTGGTTGTTTCATCACGACAACGCTCCAGCCCATTCAGCCCTCAGAACTCGAGAGGTTTTGGCCAAACACTCGATCACTGTTCTTCCTCACCCACCCTACTCACCTGACCTCGCTCCTTGTGACTTCTTCTAGTTTCCCAAACTCAAAAGACCTTTGAAAGGAAGGAGATTTGCGACGATTCCCGACATAAAGGCAAATGCGACGAAGGCGCTGAAGGAAATCACAAAAGAAGCGTTCCAGGACTGTTTCCAAAAGTGGAAACACCGTTGGGATAAGTGTGTGCGTCGGGGAGGAGAGTACTTTGAAGGGGACCCAGATGTGTAACTTCTGAATAAAGTATATTTTGTTTTATGACGTCAGTCTACGTATTTTTTGAACAGACCTCGTATTACATAGTAAGCCACAGAAAAAACGAAAGAATTTTATGAAACCCAGTAATCTGGGAAGATGACATTATCAATGTCATCAAAATTGACATCAATGATATCTCCTGATTATGATGTTTTTTTCTATGTAGAGAATGTTTTAGAATGTCAGAGGATAGATCATTATCAAGATTTGCCATAATAGGCAGCACGGTTTTCATGAGTTCTTGAACATATTTCCCGACATGGGTCATATCGAAATCATTATGAATGGAGTAATTGCGAGCAATACTCCTATCTAATTGTGCAATAGTCCTTAAGGTAATGTTCTGGAAAGTTTGGAGTTCCTTCCATCTTGTCTTGCAAATTGTAGCCCAGACGGGCATGCCATATAGCAAGATGATACGAACAATTATTTTGTATAACAGTAGTTTGTTATCAAAAGTGAGGGCACCGTTACGGCCCAACAGAGCAATTAAGCTAAACTTTGCTTTTTTGGCCTTGTTCATCGCATAATTCACATGCATATTCCATGATAGTTTTGAATCAATAACAACACCAAGGTATCTATAATTATCAACCCATTCCAAGTATTTGCCATATAACTTTAAGGAGTCAAGATTTCTCTTTTCCTTCTTAGTGATAAACATTGCTTTGCATTTGTCGACATTCAGCTTTAATCACCACTTGCTAAACCAGAGTTCACATTCTTTAAGGGCTTTCTGCAAACGTGATACAAGAACACTAGGCTGGCGTGCCCATGTCAGTGTAGCAGCATCATCCGCATAAAAATATAGCTTGCGGAGTGTTAACATCCGCTATAAGTCTCCAAACTTGGAGCTGGCAAGAATGTTCCGCCCGAAAACCAAATTGTTCTGCACGGATGAGATTATTGGTTGTGCAGAAATCTAAGAATCTTGTGAGAATTGTTCTCTCCAAGACTTTGGATATAGAAGACAGCAAACTGATGGGCCTGTAGCTTACAGGGTTTGCAGGATTTTGACCAGGTTTAGGGATACTTAGGACAACAGTGTGTTTCCATGTATCCGGAAAGTAACAGTTATCCAAACAGTCGTTTATAATTTTAGTGATATCACTAGTTACATTTTGCGGTAAGTTTTTTAAGGCATTGTTATTAATAGTGTCTTTACCTGGTGCCTTCTTTTTCTTGAGTTTCTTAAAGCAATTTTGAATCTCAGCTACCTGTATTTTATGTTTGGCCACATGATGGCTATTGTTGTAATACTTTGTTATGCTGCTTTCTACCATTTTGGATATTTCTAGTCCTTCTGGACGATCATCCTTTGGAGTCACAAATTGTTGTATAAGTGAATCAGCAATAAGCTGTGCTTTGTCTTGGTCATTAGTTATGAAATGTCCATTTGTGTCTAAAAGCGGTGGAATGTTCACGGGCTTTAATCGCCCATTTCTAATCTAATTTGTTTCTATAGATACCCTATCATTTTTTATCTTTTTTTATAATTTTAATTTTATGTGTTATTCTCGCCGCCCTCTTATTACCTCCAAGCTGTCCTATCCCAACACGTCTTCAAATTCATATCTTGTCCTCTCATTTGTTCTCTTCTCAGTTTTTCAGCCAATGCAGTCTTACTATGCTAACTATACAGGATGTCTCAGTCTGAAGATCTTTTCCTATTTGAAGATCTTTTCTTATTGTACAAAGAATTACTAAAAAAGATTGTTACTAACTGTTACTTTCCGGATACATGGAAACAGTCTGTTGTCCTAAGTATACCTAAACCCGGTCAAAATCCTGCAAACCCTGTAAGCTACAGGCCCATCAGTTTGCTGTCTTCTATATCCAAAGTCTTGGAGAGAACAATTCTCACAAGATTCTTAGATTTCTGCACAACCAATAATCTCATCCGTGCAGAACAATTTGGTTTTCGAGCGGAACGTTCTTGCCAGCTCCAAGTTTGGAGACTTATAGCGGATGTTAACACTCCCCTTAATCTTTCGATGTATTGCGGCGTCATCTTCTTAGATGTTCATAAAGCATATCATCAGGTCTGGCATGAAGGCCTTATTTATAAAAAGATAACTGATGGTTTCCCACATGATTTAATTAGTCTAGTTCACTCGTTTCTGTCCAACAGGTCTTTTCTTGCCAGAGTTGGAGATGAATTATCTGATACCTGTGAGATAAATGGCTGTGTCCCACAAGGATCAGTGCTGGGGCCAGTTCTGTTCAGTTACTATATACGTGACTTCACTGAAATCTCTTGCTGCAAGCTATATTTTTATGCGGATGATGCTGCTATACTGATATGGGCACGCCAGCCTAGTGTTGTTGTATCACGTTTGCAGGAAGCCCTTAAAGAATGTGAAATCTGGTTT
>JAHWFO010029025.1:527413-558934 GCA_023313115.1 Rhysida immarginata | reverse complement strand
GATAAAAAATCGATATTCATGGTTATGGCAGTGCATATTAATGAGAAATATCTCATGACCAACAATGCAAGACAAAGTTTTTGCAACAATAAGTATCAACACGCAATTCACAAACACTGCACGGACCAACATTATATATCTCATGACCAACAATGCAAGCAAAGTTTGTGCAACAATAGGTACCAACAATGGTGTCAACACGCAATTCACCAATAACAATGAGCACAAAATTATTCAAAGAATTATAACAATGAACATAAAATGATGATGCAATGACAGAACATTCGTTTCCAGGAATTATTAATAATGAACAGGAAATGGATATAATAGACGATATAGATAGGGCAGTCTCTCTCGATGAGGCAAAGGAGGTACACGTGTCTTCCTTCAGCTCCCTAACAAGCGTTCAGACGATTGGGAAAAGTGTGTGTGTGTGTGTGTGCGTGTGTGTGCGTGTGTGTGTGTGTGTGTATTTACCTACAAGCGTAATTATCCCGGGCAACGCCGGATCCTATGCTAGTTATATATATAGAAGAAGAAGGATGTTTGTGGGTGGGTTTGTTTCTTTGTGTGTTTGTTTCTTATACAAATCTACAGTTTTATCCCGATCTTGATGAAATTTTGCATACTTGAACTTCAAAGCATGAGGAAGGTCACTGTCTACGTCAGATTTCTAAAAATAATAATTATTGATCTAAAATCGATATTCATGGATATGGCAAGGCATATTAATGAGAAATATCTCAGGTCCAACAATCCAAAGCAAAGTTTGTGCAACAGTACTTATCAACAATGGTATCAACACGCAAATGACAAACACTCTGCACGGAACAACAGTATATGTATCAACAATGCTGTCAGCAAGCAATGCACCAACACTAAGCAAGGATCAAAAATACACGTATATATCTCATGACCAACAATGCAAGGCTATATAGATAAGTTTTAATTTGTAACAAAGCATTGAATTCCTGTTATTCAGGCTATTCTTAGAAAAGATAGGTCTTAGTACTTAACAATTTCTTGAAAATCTTTAAAAATGATTAGTAACTGGAGATAATGGAGAGTTAGCAGACTATTGAGAGAGAGTGGAAAGACGACAGAGGAAGCACTCCATTTTCTCTGTGCTGTATAGAGCAAATGGTAAGCAAGTAAATATAAGAATCGGCTATTGCTAGAATACACAAAGTGGTGAATGGCCAAGTTTTGCTTCAAGACATCGAGTGAAGAGTGGGAACTACAACAACGTCAAGTGTACATCTAAAGTAAGATTGCGTGAATAAGAAATAATTTAGATTAGCAGTGGCATCCTTGGAGAGGTCCATTCATTGTGAGCCTTAAAAAATTTTTTTTCGAATTTTCATTAAGAATTTTTACTGTATTAATTCTAAGCGTTTTCATGTGTTTATTTTAAAGATATTGCAAAATTTAACCCCCCAAAAAAGTCCGAGCCACGCCAGGTTATTTTGTAGCACATCAGATCCAAACATTTAATAAAAATACATTTTGGGAATGTTCTGGGAATGTGTATATTTTGGAAACTGAAATGCTGATAATACGATGATTGCATGTTCCTTTCCAAGAATTATTAATAATGAGCATAAAATGTGATGCAGTGACAGAAGATTAATAAGGTAGCGTCTATTGATGAGTCAAAGGAGTCGCGCGTGTCTCCCTTGAGCTCCCTATTAAACGTCCAGACGGCTGGCAAAAATTTGTGTCTGGAAAGGAAAGAGAGAAACTCTGCAACTAAAACAGAAAAGGCCATACGGGCATTTGAAACATCTGAACAACGGGAGTTTCGAATAGAGCAAGAGGGTATAAGAGCTTCTACGTCAAGGGCAAGAAAAACTTGAGTCTAAAGTATCTGGTGATGCTCCGCAGTGGTGAGGCAAGTTCAAGAAGAGTTTAGATAAAATCCCGGTATCTCACCTAACATTCCTGTTCTTCGGATTTTTCATATAATGGATAGTTCCTTCACTCTGGGGGGCAGCTGTAGCCCAGTTGTCTCGCCTTGCTTAATGCAATGGTGGAGTTAAGCAACCTTGGGCGCAGTTAATCACAGGTTGGGTGACCACCTGGAATTGTCCATCGCCCCCCGTGCTTCGGAGGGCACGTTAAGCCGTCTGTCCCGGCTGCTACTGTTTCCTGTAGCAGTCGTTACTCAGAGTCGCAGTGCTCAGGTTTCCTCTTAACCACTTCGGTTTCTAGTATACCCACTTTGGTTTCATGGTAACCACCCCTTACAGTCCATTCATTCGTTCCTTCACTCTGCGTTTTATTGATTAAGTTTTAATTTAACTTCTTGAGATTGTTCTGTTTACCTACAAGTGTAATTATCCCGGGCAACGCCAGGTCCTCTGCTAGTAAATAAAATAAATTAGGTTGAGTCATTGTCTTTTTGATGTTAACATTTTAGACGGCAGGGGAGGGAAGAATTTTTTTGCGGGGAGAAATTAAACATAAAGGGGGGAAACGAAAGAATTCATTAAGCATTGTAAGATTGAAAAAAACAGTTCCAGAAAAAGCAGTGATTCGGACATCCGCGGAAATTGTTCATGCCTGTTAATACAGTAGAAATGATAAAAAAAAATATAAAAAAACAGTAAAATAACATACAATACATATTAGAAGTAAATACATAATGCATAAAAAATGATGGATTTCTGCGTTGTTATATTTTATTTTTGCGTATTGCGTATAATTTATTTTTATTTAAATATTTCCCTTGATCATATCATACACATGCTTTCTGTGCTCTCCTCTCTCATTTCGCCGGCCAGGTGGCCGAGAGGGTTAGGGCGTAGGCTTTCTAGTTCTCGAGTCCGCCTGGTCGTGGGTTCGAATTCCGCTGTGAGCATGGATGTTTGTCCCGGGCTGCGTACAGATATAACTTGTGTAAAAGGCGCGAAATGATCTAAGTAGTCGACGCCAAATTTCTAATAAACCAACCAACCAACCTCTCTCATTTCTTTTTCCGCACCTAAATTGCAATTTACTAAACTCTCCCTAGACCACATTTTAGAATAAAGCTTGTCTAATTAACCAATTAATCCATGAGTCTATGACTCTTGTTTAATTAAATTTTAAAAAATATACACCAAATTTAATCCTAAATTTATCGGATAAAACTTTTATATTTTAATATATAAGAAACGCGAATGTAAGATCATTTTAATGTATCAATAGCCTACTTTAAAATCATCGCTCATTATTAAAAAATATCCTAAAATTATGCTTTTGTGTTCAAACAATGAAAATATTATTTTTCTGATTGCAGGTCTATAATTAAAGAGCGAATTCTAAAAGATTTAAGCAATTTATGCTTTTACAATTTCTCAATTAGCAATTTAAGTTTAATTTATCATTTGAGTCTCAAATTAAATGAGGAATTATTCATTTATTATAAACAAACTAAATCGAAGCCTGCCTAAACAGTGATAAAAGTATGCCCTCTCGAATTCGACAAAAAAAGGGAAACGAGTTTGGAAGTGAGACGCGCAAATTTTTCGGAACGAGTTTTCTGTCACTAGGTGTCTTCCACGAGGTGTCTTGTAACGAAATGTCGGTGTTCCATTCTAGCTGGCGGAGTGCTCCATAGACGCTGCTCGCTCGGAATTCGCCTCTCCTGATTCCAATCCTGCGTACTCTTTTATGCGCCCTAGTCGCCCTTTTCTCATTTGCCTATGGCCCTTAGAAAAACCAATCAATGATTTTATTTTTAAGTAGTAGAGGCACCCAGCTGTTGTAGGTAAACAGAACAACCTCAAGAAGTTAAATAATAACACAAATTGATTTTCAGTAATTCTGCAATTTCCTGAAGTGATGCATATGCGAGAATTTGGGATAAGGCTTTGAGAATGTTTTGTAATTAATTCATTCAAGGTTTGGCAAAAAATAATGTGTCTTTTGGTCAGTTAATTTTTAAATATTGAAGAACAAATGCTAGTATTGTAGATAAGTGCTTGTAATTAAAAATAAGATTATTTGATATGTTGCAATTGTGTTCGTTGTAATGAAATTTTGATGTGTAGAATTAAATTTCTTAGGCTGTTTTGATGTATAAATTATTTATTCGCCATATAGTTACAATGACATATTCTATGTGTTAATTATTGGCTGTGTTCCGACATAGCCCCGCCCGTTCTTTTGTTTGTTTTTTTCTTTTAATCTTCATAATATTTTTTTTCCTTTATAATACTATTTTTATGCTCGAAAATTATGACAACTACAGTTTAAGCATCCTCTAAATCGATTAATGTCAGTTTCGAATTAGTTTACACGTCATGAAGCGTCAACAATTCCCTTGGCAAATTTTTTCATTTGACAGATATAAGTAGGAAATGGCGAAACAATGAATTACAGATGGTGTACGTCGTTCATCCTCGCGAATTTCAACGATTTCAAAACTTTATTTATTCACGATGCAGTTCGATTAGGCTAACAGCGGTTTTCAGCGCTCAAGTTAATGAGTACTAAAGGAAAGCTCATCAATTCCATTCATGCCAATGTTGCATCATTGACATTTAGAGAGAAAAAAGAAAAAAATCGACTTTAAACTCCATCAACATTTGTAGTCAAATTTTAGACAAATTTTTTCTTACTATTTTTTATACCAGTTTTAATCTTATTCTAATTTAAGAGTAGCTTAAAATTATATATATATACGTAGTTTCATTGCAAACATTGTGCCTAAAACGGCGCTGCTGTCATTCCGATTCTTTTTCTTAATAAAGAAATCTTCACTGCCATTATGTTATATTAAAATGTTGAGATAGTAAATGTATTCTTTGTACAACTGCTTTTGTTGAACTATTCCCACGTGATGTTTTATTCGTAGATGGTGGAACGGAATTTTACAAGTCAATGCCCAAAATAAGAAAAAATGAGGTCCATATTTAAATAGGCACAATGCTTTCATGTCTCTCTTAAAATGGAAACTTCATTTACTCTTTTCTCCTTCATTTCTTTCCTTTTTCCCAATCACTTACGAGGAAAATCGAACTGGAAATCACGCAAACATTTGATCCTATTAAGTAGTCAGGATCTGAATAGGCTCGGTTTCTTCCTGGGTCGGTGGAGGGAAGCGAAGGAAAGAAGGTCGCCACCTCTTGGGGATGATTCACACGATTAAATCGTTCTCTCGATCGAGCAACTTTCGTTTTCGCAAACTTTGGGGGAGGGAGGGAAATCAAATAAATAGTCAAATGAAACTATAATCCTTTAGACAGTTGCAACTTTGAAGTTAAGAGTGATTTTTTATTTTTTATTTTTTGCTGTTCTTTCCACTTTAAATGAACAAGGCGCTTAATACTTGTTAAGTATGTAAGACTTGTTTTTGCTTTTTATTCTGCTTTCCTATATTCCAGTCAAGGGCAAGGAATTTAAGTGGAAATAAAAGATTAGCTACTAAATCACACTAATTATATTTCATATTCATAGGTTTCTAATAAAAAGAAATGAGCGAAACATTTTAAAATCCTAACGTCCTCATGGAAAACAATAGTTGGCTAAATGAAGATTCGAAATGACATGAGTCTGCACGAACTGTATAACACACTGTTATTGGCTCAAAACACAAGGCTGAATACAAGAAAAAAAGAACAAACGCACGGAGCCATAACAAAGAGACTCGTGCTCATTTAAGCAATGAATAAAACGTAAAAGTCGAGACAACGGAAATATGAAAGCTCATTGTTGCTACGAGCGCTTCTGAATTTCACGATAGCTCGAACATTTCGCCCACCTTAGAATAATAACTTATTCTAACCAAAGTTTACACAGTTTGTGTATAGGTCGTTTGATGGAGTCATCCTTTGGAGTTTTCACGGAGACTGTCCCGTCCAAAGTTTCCCTGGTCCCGGATGGACATCGATAACCCGAGCCAATGGCCAATGGTTGAGACAAGACTCAACTATTCATTAGCACTAAATCTCCAACTGATAAGTTCGGTTGTGGTGTTTTCCATTTGGTTCTTTACTGTAAGTGTTGGAGATAGTCCATTTGCCACTGTTTCCAAAATGTTGTAGTTGCTTTTGAATCAACTGCCATCGCTTTAGAGGTGAAATGAACATATTTGAATAGTCTGGAGACGGAATTGTTAACAATGGTTCTCCAATCAGGAAATGTCCAGGTGTGAGTACATCGAATTCGATGGGTTCATTGGATAGCGGGCACAATGCTTGCAAATTTAGGCATGCCTAAAGTTAAACAATAAGGGTAACCAAAGCTTCATAAGTAAGAAGTGACGATCCTACAGTTTTCTTAAGATGTTGCTTTGTGGTCGTAACTTCAACTTCACATATGTGGAGCTGATGGCGGATTAAAGTGCCAGTTAAACATATTGTAAAATGTTTTCTTTTGCAAACTAGAGCCAGTTTACCTAGTAGTATTTTGCTTATAAGCATTTCCCTTATAGAATTTTTGTAAATATTTCTTCAGGTGGCATTTCCATTGTCAATAATTGCTTTTGCAGTATTTATACAAGGATCCTTTGAATTTGGAAATTTAAGTAATTTAATAAGATTAATTTGGTATAATTTTCTTTAGAGAGCTTAATATGATTTTATCAACAATGTCCATGAAACATATTGATTGTTGTCATTTCTTCTGAAGTTGTTCTATAATTTACATAATCATGCTCTGAAGTGCGCCTTTCTATTGTCGCCGCGTGCTAGCCGTGTACTTCTTGACTGTTGCCCCAAGAGCATAAAGTCGTCAACTTTTGAAAATTTCTTCACTACTCTACCACTCTTCCCTTTGGTGGACATGAGGGTCACATGAGGCTCCTCCATCTTCATTGGCTGATAAGATAAGTGTGTAGTACGTTTCCCCCCCCCCCCCCCGGTGTCTCCTGGGGGAGGTCTTTTTTTTCCCTTGATGAACAAACTTTAATTTATCAACTATGGAGCGCATGGTTGATATGATTGCCGATGGCCCCTTCGCCGTCGGCATGTATTTATGAAGGAGTTGTACTCCAAAACGAGTATTCCTCTGGTTCTTCCGTCGGGTCACCCCGCTGTTTCTGTGCCTGCGGACTTTATTAAGGTTGGGCAAACCACCGTCCACCTTACTTATGCTGAACCCGGATATGTTCCAGTTCTCATCCGGGGCGCATTGCCACTGATGGCTGAGAAGTATCTCCGAGACTACATGTCGGACTACGGGGTGGTGCAAAGAATCTCGTACCCCCTGCACCCAGATTCTCCACTTCAGATGACGGGCGACATCGTAGTCTACATGGAGCTGCATAAAGACATTCCTGAGTTCCTTGTGATGCGCGCAGTCAGTCTTCGTGTCTTACAAGGGACAGAGGCAGTGCTGCTGGTATTGTAAAAAGACTTCCCACGTTCGGAAAGACTGTCCTCTCCTTTGGAAATGTGATTTCTGCCACAAGACCGTGCAAAAATTCTGTTTGAAGAGTGTCAGGAGACGTCAGGTG
Organism: Rhysida immarginata; assembly: GCA_023313115.1. Lineage (NCBI taxonomy): Eukaryota > Metazoa > Arthropoda > Chilopoda > Scolopendromorpha > Scolopendridae > Rhysida > Rhysida immarginata. The sequence continues at coordinate 551,493 of JAHWFO010029025.1, read as the reverse complement.
CTCTATCAGCAGCCCCAACGCCACCACATCGAGGAATGTCGTCCCAGCAACCAGCAAAGATGACTTCACCGGCCAAGTCGCCTGAGCCGAGCAGAGCAACAGCGCCTCGTCCTCTACCGAGGAAGTCGAAGACGACCCCACCATCATCGCCTCCTCCTTCACCAAGGAATTCAAAGACGGCCCTACCTTCGTCGCCTCTTCCTACGACTCCTGGGAAGGAGATACCATCTCCCCCTCCTCGGCCTCGTGTGGTTCAAGAGACTGTTCCTTCACGTCCACCTTCGCCTGATGTTTCCCCGATGGTGGAGGACTGCCACTCTGCAGAAGTCATCTTAGACGATTCGTTGTGCTCCGAGTCGATGCTGATGTGGAGGAGTTTCCTGCTCTTCCTCATCGGCATCGCAGCCTCTTCGAATCGTCTGTGCGGCTACGCCTGGTAAAATTTCATCCTTTGCTGGGACTTCCAAGCCATCAGCGTCTGCTCAGCGGGATCTTCTTGCGACGCCTAAGAGCCCTCGCAAGAAAAAGGCCCAACGTCGTCGTAGCAAAAGGGACGGGATTCCTGTGTCCTCTTCATCTGAACGAGACAGCTGCGTAGACCGTCATCATCGCAGCCCCTCTTCCTCTTCGGGACGTGCTCGCTCCCCTAGATGGAAGACATCTGAGCCTCCTCCCTCGTCCGTGAGGTTCAAGTCTCCTTCAGATGCAGGTCAGCCCCCGTCAGCTTAAATTCGCAATGAAGGCCTTTTCCCTAAACGTTCGTTCCCTTGGTTCGTCCTTCAAGCAATCGGTTTTGTCATCATTCGTCGCCCCGTACAGGCCAGATATTCTCCTTCTTCAAGAGGTGAAGCTTGCTGCTGCGCAACAGCTTGCTAACCTCCTTGACCTTCGCAGTCAATATCCATCTGTGCAGTTCTTCATCAACTCATCTTCGCCACATGGGCAGGGGGTTGCCTCCATCATCTTCAACCCCTCCATTGTGGTGCCGAACTGCGTCTTTGACTGTGAGTGCAGGGTTATTTCTTTGGACCTCCTGCTATCTGGTCTCAAATTCCGATTGCTTAAAGTGTACGCCCCGTGTTTATCAGCAGAGAAACGGACATTCTTTGAAGACCTTGACTTTTACATGTGCTCGTCCTTGCCTGTAGTGGTTGCTGGAGACTTCAATGTCCATCCGGATGAGAACGACATCTTTTCGTCCGGGTGTGTCTACCAGTTGTGCCAGCGGAATGCACTTTTCGATCTGTGGGGGTCTTCTTCCAATTCCAACCAAAGTGGGTCTACCTTTCACCAAGGGCCCTCTGTGTCTTTTCTAGTAGACGCCACTTTCGCTGGTGCACCTTGTTCCATGGAAGTCATTCCATGCTCGTTTTCTGACCACAGTGCCATCAAGTGGTCTTGGAACCCTCCCATTCCCTGCCTCCTCTGCAGGATCTTCTTTGAACAATTGGTTTCTGAACGTTTCTCTGCTTGACATCGATAAATACAAGGGAATGTTCGTTCGGCTTGTGAAAGGACATCTTCACAACCTGCCTCCGTCGCTTGCTTCGTGGCTCTCTTTTAAATCCAAGATCCGATGTTTCTTCAGAAAGATTGGGTGTGACGCTGCTAGACGCAATCGGCGCCACCTCCTCATGCTGCAAGAAATCCTGCGCCTCCTCCGCTGTTCCATCCCGAAGGGGGAGTACGCTGATGACATCCGCCAGGTGAAGAGCGAGATCAACGCTCTAATGATCCGCAGGGCCGCCGGCGCAGCTCTGAGGGCCAAACTGTCCTGGGCGTCTGACGTCCGAACTATGTCGTCAGCTGTGTTCGCTGAGGAGAGGCGTCGCGCCAACAAGAAGAGGTGCCATCGTTTGGTGGTGGAGAATGGGACAGTGGAAACCGACGCTGACATCTTGTCGGTTTTCCAATCTCATTTTTCATCGTTTTTTGGCCACCCAGTCTTTCCATCCGACGCCACGATGAAATGGATCGAGGCACACTTAGACCTTTCACTGCTGACGCTGACCTGTCAATTACCCATCCCTTTTCCGAAGATGAAGTCAAGAAGTTTCTGTCGATGGATGGCAGTCATCAGTCCAGCCCTGGATTAGACAGCATCTCGTATTCATTCTATAATGCGACTTGGAAACTTCTTGGGCCTTTCCTGGTGCAAGTTTTCAATTCTATTCTCAAGGACCCTTCCTCCATTATGTCGGACTTTACCGTGGGGAGAATCATCTTGCTCCCCAAGGTACCGGATCCTGAACTTGTCACCCAGTGGAGGCCTATTACTCTACTTAACACAGACTATAAGGTCTTTACTGGTGTGCTCCAACAACGGCTCAAATGCTTCGCCGACGAGTTCTTCGATCCGGGACAATCCTGCTCCATTCCCTCTCGCAGGATGTCCGACAACCTCATTACCATAAAGTGTGTTATGGAGGAAGCTTGTGTGCGTCGTCAGACTCTTGCCGTGCTAAGTCTTGACCAGGAAAAGGTCTTCGACAAGGTGAATCACGTGTTTCTTTTACGAGTGTTTCACTATCTTCATCTTCGGAAATTTGCTACGATTATCTCAGCACTGTATGCTTTTGCCACATCATGCGTGGCGATTAAAGGCTCCAATTCGCTTTTCTTCGAACTGTCCAAAGGCGTCAGACAGGGGTGTCCCATCTCTCCCCTGTTATACATATTCTATTTGGAGCCACTTTTACAATATCTTAATCGCCACCCAGATGTCCGGGGGTATGATTTGCCAGCCGCTTGCATCAACATCCGTACGCTGGCTTATGCTGATGATGTAGTGCTTTTTGCATCTGATCCGTATTCCCTGGGCATCTATAAAGAATCCTTCGATATAGCACTTCGACGGGAAGTTCCATCAATGTCGTCAAGTCTAAAGGCATCGCTATTGGGAAGTGGACAGAGGACTATCTTCGATCCTTCCCAATAACTTGGTGTGAGCAAACTACAGTGCTGGGATATGTTTTCTCCTTTTCACCTAATACAGACTCTCGTCATTGGCAGCTGGTAATTGATAAATGCATCGCCCGCCTTGGCAATCACTCTCGTTTTATCACCTCGATGTTTGCCAAGGCGAGGTTTGTCCAGACGCACGTCCTACCGATCTTGACGTCTAAATGCCTGTTTGCTTTGCCATCTCCGTTTCATTTAAAGAAGGTGCGTAGTGCGATAGTTGACTGTGTGTGGGGTTATTCAGCAGTCCTTCATCCCATCTGTTCGGAGCTGCTGTTTATCCCCTTCGATGGGGGGCGGGGGGGGCGGTTGGGCTTGCCAAACATCCGACGTTACCTCATCGCGGCCAGAATGGCCGCCTTGATTCGTGCCTTCCTTCTTACTCCCCCCATCTGGGCCAACTTCTTTCTGCATCTGCGCTTTTTCTTGAAAGTGAACAGGCTACCTTTTCCGTCCACGCTGCCAGTGATGATCATTTCACGTTCGCCGGACTTTTACCATCTAGTCTGGCGAGATTTGTCATCTTTCCTGTCTGGCCTTCGACAGCTCGACCCGCAGGACTGGCGAAACCTTCGTCTATCTTGGTTCTTCCAGCAGTCTGACCAGAGTGCGACTTCTGACATCGTATGGTGGCACCCTGAATATCCATGGTCAGCTATCTTGAAGTCCGTCAAGTCTCTCGCCTTTGAGAAGGCGGTCTTCAACTTTCAATGGCGCTTGCTGCACCGTGGGTTCTTCTCTCTCCAATGTCTACATCGCTGGAGAGTGGTCAGATCTGCTGGTTGCCAGTTTTGCGGGTTGCTTGAGACAGTTTCTCATGTTTTCTACGAGTGCCCGTTTGCACAGTCCATTTGGGATCGCCTCTCTCGTCACTATCTTCTGACTGACTTCACTTACCAGTCAGTGCGATTTCTGATGGGCTGCTCCACCGGTGCTGCGTACAAGCTGGACCTAGCCACTTCCATCGCCTTTATGAACAGAGAGCTTTGGCTGGTCCATCAGCAGCGATCTGCTGGTGTTCATCAGCCGGCCTCAGCCATCTGGAGGAAGGGCGCCATCCATCTCAGGTCCTTCCTTCATCTTGAATGGCATCAGCTTGGCCCAGCTACGTTCCAGAGACGCTATTCATCATCTCAGCGTCTCTGCAAGATCATTGGAGGGGATACGGACAACATCTCGTACCTTTTTACCTTTCCCCTCGACTTCGATGACCCACCGGGGGGTGGACGGGCCTCTTTTTGAGGCGTTTGAATAGGAGGTGCAGCCCTTGAGGGCTGCCCGTACTCCTACAGCATGTGCGCCTGGGCACCCTGCCTGCTTTAAGAACTAAGGGTGCTCCTCTGGAGCCATAACATCGGTTCCAGTTCTAACAGCACATGAGGCTCCTCCATCTTCCATAGCCACTACAGCGTTCAACCTTCACCTTGACGTTTGTCTGAATATTTCTACAAAGATAACTTCTTGATTACACCATTCCTTAAGTATCCGGATATGTAAGCGTTTTTTCATTCTCATCTTCTTCGTCCACTTCTGTCGAGATGGACATTTGTTTTTATAAACTGTGATACAGATTTGTCTGGATTCGCCAGTCAATCTCTTCTCCGGAAGTCATCTTCATCAACTATCCAATATGTAACGTAAAGTTTTTCTGTCTGTAGTGTGCTAGTCATGCCCATCGGGACTTAAAATTAAATTTGTCAATTTGGATTTTAACCTTTCTAAATTTATAAAAGTTATTTTTATGTAATTTCTTTTTTCTTATCTTCATTTTCGGACCCCAGTGAATTCAAAATTTTTTTTCATCAATTTTAAAGGGGGGTTTTAAGTTCTTTTTTAATTTTGGTCCCTTTGCATCTAACAAAATGGCTAAAGTGGAGTAGTCAACTAATAATTTTCAATGTTTGTATTTTTTGCCTTCCATTTTACCTTATAGAAAATGGTAAGGAAATTTTTCTGTATACAGGCTTTCTTTTCATTATTTCTTGTCATGAATTAATTTGACAACTGTGGGTGAATCAAGCATTCTTATTACTGTTAAAATTTTTGCATTTCATGCAAATATCTGAGTCTTAAGCTTGATTAAGCTTAAATGTATATCAATTTTCCTTTTCATTTGTGGTGGCCACACAAGTGCTCTGAATTTTTTTTACGTGCATAACTATTGCATAACTATTTCTATAGATAATAAATAATACAGAAACAAAATAATAAGAACTATTGAGTCATAATGCCTTAATTTAAAAAATTAATATCCTATATTAATTTAAAAAAATAATGACTTTTATCAAACGGAGCAAACAATATACCACAAATAAAACGAAAATATTTTTTTAGAATAATGTATTGACATCATTGTCAATTTTCTTAAATTCTGCAGTAATTCCCCAGATCCCCAGAATGAGCTTGAAATCCTACACTCACAGCAATATGCGGTTAATATGATCCGCTTGTGAGAGTCATATGATTCTTCCAATGCGACCCATTTAAGAGAGTCGTTGGACACAGATGTCAGTAAGAGTTGTTTGACCCGAATTTCCGAGTCGCCATTGTCGGGTCAATTGACTCGACTGTACAAGAATTAAGACTCATTAAAGGAATGTTTACTATACGCGTAACACATTTTTACATACATATTTACATTTTCTCAGCTACTTACGCACTTACAGGTATATAGTCATATTTACACAAATTTACACACGTGTATACACAAGTTTACACACGGGTATATATTAATTCACACAAGTTTACACTTATTTACACAAGTTTACACTTTTGTACACATCTGTATAGAATATTTACACATTAATACATACAGGTACACAAATTGACACACGTGTATACTGATATTTACACAAGTTTACATTTGTATACCGACCTGTATTTGCATTTTATCATCTTTATAGTCAAAATTCGCCAGCAGAAGATAGAACTCCAAGCTTGTAGGCAGAAAAAAGGATTTTAATGATAAATCTGTTGCTAAATTCTAAAATGCCGATCGCCGTGTTCATAGAGAAACGACAGCTCTTGAACGGTAGACAAGAATAGGAAGAGAAACGATATTGTCACAGAGTACTGTGAGCAACGGCACGAGCGCGCGTCAATGTAGGTCGTCACAGCATATTCAGCCTAAGAGGCAGAAGCCTCTGGCTCCATCTGTTGCCACGATTGATAGTCGTAATGTTAATAAATGCAATATGCATCATAGTGGCAATAGATGGCAGCACAAGAACGCGGAGAGCGGAAGCAAGCGTGAGATGCCCAAACGCGCGAGTTTCGAGACTCAGGGGGAAAAATATGAGAGGATGGTTAGAAAGGAGTTACCAGCCAAGGGACTAGGTCAATTAAGCTACTCGTCCGGAAAGAAACGAACTTTGGAATTGAGGAGAGAGAATGCGAGCTCTCAACGAGGAGTATTTAGCTTTCCCATGAGTTCAAGTGTCTCCCAGTTATCCCCGTATCAAGTTCCATTGCTGGCCGAGCAAGCTGAGGACGAATTACACAAACAAACGAGTGCGTGGCCGTCGCAGCGTCAAAGTGCTTGTTTATTTTTCTCCAAAGGACCTGTCGCCGTCAAATTGAGCAACGAGCCGGGGCGAGCAAGGACCGACGTCATAGGCAGCAGATGTGCGCCGCAGAACTACCCGCAAAGTTCTTCGAGTAACGGCGTCCACGCCGAAGGTGGCGGAATCCAGCGAGAACGTTGGCTGCATCGAGTTTTCTCTTCGTTAACGGCGTACCATAACCTGGTTTGGATATACGGACTCCCATACTGGATCAAATAGGTTGATTTAAATGCCAAATCTATCCGCCAGATGGCATCCGCTACGGTTTATGAATTTTGTTCTAGTTTATTTACAAAAGTTTAGTGAAGATGAAAGTTAAAGACTTGAAAGAAAAGCTTCAGTTAATAGGAGAGAAAACTGACGGAAATAAACAAGTATTGACTAACAGTGAGCAAATTTTATAATGAATTACGATTTACGAAAGTGACGATGCTAAATACTGGGCTAGGCTACGACATCTCATTTAACCTCACTGAATTTTTCGATCTGTAGGAAATCCATGAAACTTGAGATTTTTGTTTTTAACATTGTTGTTCGAACATTATGGAACTGAACAATTTACATGCATGTTCTTATACAGTATTCTTAACATTGCCGAGATTTTCTCCTCATTTCGACCATAGCGTCATAGCTTCAGATTCATAAAGCGTAAGCGCTGCCATCTATACTTAAATCAACCTATTTCCTGAGCCACGTCACGAAAAGACGTTTTCCAAGGTTGGATTTGGAAGCTGGACGATAATTGCGCCCTGGGGACTAAGTGCCTACTTGGAGGAGGATCTAGGTGCCCTTTTTCAACCGCAGAGGTAAGCTGGTCTCCTTAACCTATGTCTTCTACCCTCTCTTTTGCTCATAAAAATATTTTTTCCCACACTGAGTCTCACGCGCATTGAGCGTTCCATGTGCGTGTCTAATGGTATGCTTTCTCTTTATATTGCAGGAGCATTGCCTGACTCCTCTGCCGTTTTACGCCTATTGCGTTGCTGTTTTCCTTGAGGACGGGGTCCTCAGTGTACAGCCTTTTTCCTACTATCAAATTTTAAGAATTCGCCTCATGTTATGACTAATCTCCTCATTTCGCAAGTTCAGCCCAGAGGCCGGTGTACGTGCGTAGGAGCCGTACCAATCGTGTTCTTATCGATTAGACAGTGATTATTTTGTTAATCACGGAACGTAAATCCTCATGTTAGAGGATACGTTCGCCGTATCTTTCTTCCTTTAAAAGAAAGATTACGTCTTACTTATTGTTTTTATTTTGTACTTGCTTTTCTGTTATTTGCTTACGCAATTTTATCATGAATAAAATTATCTTTTGTTATGGCTACATGGCTGTTTACGATTTCATGACTTTCCTTTAAAAATCTTCCACTGCTTGCGTAAATATCCGTGACAGCTTTCTTTTAAAAAATTGTAAACATCAATTTAAAAAAAAAAGTCCTTTATTGATTTAAGAATACATTCAACTTCTAATGTACAATGCAATAAATTCATCATCACAAACATCAAGAACTGATTTGCACAAACATCAAGGGATTATTTTTATTGAACCATTACATCGTTCTCATTATAAATCTGCAAGATTCCTTTTCCATGCCTTTGGGTAGGCTAAATGGAAACTATCACGAGGAGCCTGAAGAGGAAGCCTCATATTTGTATCCTTGGCAATCTGAAATGCAGAAAAAAGGATGAGTTTTAGATCAATGATTTACACTCCCTACAATAATGGAAACGGTGACATTTTATTTTAGTTAATATTATATTCGACCTCCGTGCTGAAATTAAGTCAGCCACCCTTCTTACTTTCTATAAGGCTCCGATACACAGCTTTCAGCGTATAGATCCATTCTTGCTGCGAGAAACTAGCCATGTTGTTAGCAGTCGAAAATAATGAATGCTGTTCAGTGGAAATGCATTTCAGATCACAACGGGTAAAAAAAAAAATAATCGTAACAATAATGAATAAGAACACGTGTTAGCAAATAAATTTGGAACTATTAAATAAGAATAATTTACGTTAGAAAAAAGTGTAACTTACTTAGATTCCTGTTTTCGTTCAATTTTTCTTGAACTGGTAAAATTTGAAGGAGGAAGACGAACAACGTCGGAGAATGGCTTATTCAACGTTGGGTATTTGAGGGAGCCTGTTCTCGCACTCAGAGTTGAAGAAACTATCTCTGCTGATAGATAGTCTCTAGATAACTTGTCCCATCCATTGTCATATTAAAGAGTAGTATTAGTTCTAATAATTTTGTATTAATCTTCTTACTAACACGAACGGCGAAATCGTCCCTATCGCTATCCGCCATGTTTTCGTAACTTGATTTCGTATCGTTACCGGAAATGATTCCCATTTCCTATGACTTGGCTCGTAAAGTTTAGCGCTATTAGATGAGTCGGGGATTCGTCAACACTTGAAGATGGGTCGTATAACTTATCTACGAAGCACTGTATTCTTAGGTAACCGGACATTTGCCACACCAGACATTTGCCACACCTAACTGCTTCAGTATCCTTCTTGTTCAGAAAAATTCTTGTATCCTTCTTGTAATTAATAACTATAAAAGAAAAACAACTAACTATTCACATACGGAAAATAAAATTATTTTTATTAAGTAAAAGGTAATGATTTTTCAATTGAAAAATGGAAGGAAAAATTCTGCGACCCGGATTCGAACCAGGAACCTCGACTATCATGGCCGATGCCTCTACCAAATAAAAGGTAAACAATAATACTAAAGTGTAAAAAATAACAACATAAATACCGGGTGGGCAAGAAATAACGTGAGGTGTTCAGAGCTCGCTAGCGGGAATTCTATTAGGCCAAATGCAGTACATTTTGGTGTATATACTTAGTGGAACATGCAATTTCGATTTCTGCAAAAAAAAAAAAAAGTACCAAAAGTCGCCATAGGGGGCGCTTATTTCAAGAAAACAATGAATACCTAATTGTCAAATGAACAAATACCGTACAAACCAACTTTAGTAACAACAATAAACAATGTTTTATTTTTAATTACAAATGTGTTTCAATATGACCACCTGTGTGCTGTTCCAATAGCTGCATGCAGTACACGACATTTTCTACGGCAGCTCGCAGCATATCTGCATTAATTAGTCTGACATGTAACGTTATTTGATCCTTTAAGGTTGAGAGGTCAGGAACATGTGCTTGATACACAAGGCTTTTCAAATATCCCCATAATCAAAAATCACATGGGTTGAGATCAGACGACCTGGGTGGCCATACCATGGGAAATGCACGACTAATTATTCTGTTGTCTGAAAAACGTTCTCGCAAGATCTGCTGCACCTGACGTCCGATGTGCGGTGGCGCACCATCCTGCATAAAAATAAAGCTCTGGATGTAAAAGTACAGACAACTGAACAAAATCAGCCCAAAATGGCTGCAGCCTCTGATCTCTCCTGCACCTATTATGAGGAAATATTGCATACTTTTTAATGATTCTTAGTAAAACAAGAAAGGAGGGAATAATCCCGGTTAAAATTATGCAAATGTTTCTCATAATACGTGCAGGAGAGATCAGAGGTTACAGCCCAAAATGGCCGCCACGCTTGAAATGTCTGTACTTTTACATCCAGAGCTTTACATAAAAATGGTAGAATCCAGACAACCCTTTTCCTGCAATCGTGGTATCACAGAATTCTCAAGCATATCGGCATACCTGGCAGAATTGACGGACAAGTCACTGGTCCACGGGGACGGATTTCTTCAAAAAAGTACGGGCCGATGATGAAAGAAGCAGTAAAGCCGCACCATACTGTTAGTTTCGGTGAATGCATAGGAGTTGGCAGACACACTTGTGGATTTGATGCAGCCCAAATACGGCAGTTGTGGGTATTGATATCACCATTCAAATAAAAATGTGCCTCATCACTCCATAAAATTTGTCATGGCCATGCATCATCCACTTCCATACGTGCTAAAAATCTCAACGAAAAGTCAGTTCGTTCATCTCCTGGAAGCAATTGTTGAACAGGTGTGAGTTTATAGGGATAAAATGTCAATATCTTATGCAATATTTTCCTCACCGTCGAATATGGGATATCTGTTTGGCGTGCTATTGCGTGTGCACTGCTGGTATCCTGCACAGTAGTCATCTCCTGTTCCACAACAGCAGTTGCAACTTCTTCAACGTGTTGCTGCCTGATTCGTTTGCGTCCCCGGCCTGGTTGCATTCCTAGAGTTTCCGTAGATTCAAATCGTTCAATCATTTTCCCATAAGGTGTATCCCAAATTTATTGATTGCATTAATTTTAAGAACTCTAAAGATCCATGTTTAAAGAATATTCTACCATTAGTAAAACGTAAGAGGCTAATCATGGAGATTGGCTATTTGAACTACAAATTGTCTATTACTGAGGCAAAAGCCTATGCCTTGCATTTGAAAATAGCGAGCCAGCTCAAACCTAAAGATTGGGACATTTACTTGCGTAAAGTAAACAGCGTAAACCAGTCTAAGATTGACCTCAAAACTAGAAAATTATCGGAAAAACTAAAGAGTATTATTAATAATCAAAAATCTATAATTAATAGAGTTAGTAATACGGATGTAGACAACATAGTTAATCTAACGGATTTAGATTTTAATGATTTTGAACTTAAAATTTTATCTAAAGGGCTAAAATTTGCAGCTAGGAATAAACATAAAGACATTCACCAGTTAGTAGGGAATGTAGAAGGGGGAATAAAGTTCTTACCAGATTCAAGAAAAAAGCCATTAGGGAACAATGTACCAAAATATTGTCCCATAATTGGGAAAACTATGAGGTAGAAAATAACGATCGCCGCTATTTCGCAACCATTAAAACTCTTAAGGAAAAAGATTGTTTCTTCCTTAAAAGTGATAAAGGAAATAGTACAGTTATTTTAAAGAAAAGTGATTATTTCAGTAGAGTGGATGCTTTAATTGCTGAAGGCCCGTTCGAGGTTATTAATAAGAAAAATCCGTTAACTACACTGGTCAGGGAAGTCAGGGAGGCAGTAAAGAGTAGCCCTAATCTCATTCCTCCAAACTCTGCATTTTCGCTCAGCATTAAAAACCCGACTTTACCTAGGTTATATGCTCTCCCTAAGATACACAAACCTGGAAACAAAATGCGGCCGATTGTGTCAAATATTGACTCTCCCACTTCTTTCTAAATTTGTTTCAGTTTGAGGCTTTCTAAATTTCTAGCAGAGTTTTTAAAAACCTTAAAATTGTCGAACTTCGACAGTTCGGTTTTTAAATAGTATTGACTTAGTGAAAAAACTGAAAAATAAGGTCATTAAGAATGGGGAAATTTTGGTATCCTTCGATATTGTCTCCTTGTTCCCTAGCATCCCTATACCTGAAACTATAAACTTTTTAACTAATATTTTGAATAAGAACAAAGTTCCTGAAAACATACGCAACGAATGTTTAAGTCTAACAAGGTTATGTACCAATAATAATATTTTTAAATACAATGGGAAAGTTTACAAAATGGTGGGCGGTACACCGATGGGCTCTTGCCTTAGCCCTATTTTGGTTGAAATATTTCTTAAAAGTTTCGAGGATATCCTGAAGAATTTCGGTTTTTACTTTCCCGATTGTTGGTTCAGATACGTGGACGATGTCTTCACAATTTTTGACACCAATGCTTGCGATGTCAACACTTTTGTCCAACATATTAATAGTTATTTTCCGTCCGTTCAATTCACTTTTGAGTTAAAAAACAATCATAGGTTGCCGTTTCTTGACATCCTAGTCATCAGAAACCATGATTCACTGTCATTTGAGGTATACCGAAAGCCTACGAACGGTTTGAATTACATACCAAGCGATTCCAGCCACCCTTGGAATCAAAAAATGTCCACTTTCATTTCGATGATTGACAGAGCTATTAATCTACCACTAGCTCAATCCTCATTCAAAAAAGAAATTTCCTTGATTCAGAATTTTGCAGTTAAAAATGGCTATAGCACACGTACCATCACCGATTTAGTCAGGAAGAGGAAGTTAAAGAAGTTCATGGACGAAATCACTACCCTCAACCGGACTAAAAATAGAGGGAGAGTTATATCCTTACCTTACAATAAATCATTAATCAAAGGTCTCAATTCTGTTTTCAAATCTTTTAATATTTCATTATCTTTTAGCAATCCAAACCAGACCAGGCATTTATTACCTAATCCAAAGGACCAGATTCCACCACTACAGAAATCAGGAATATACGAAGCCAGATGTTCCCAATGCCCCATGATGTACAAAGGACAGACTTTCCGTAATATTGAAACAAGATTCGAAGAACACATGAGACACACAAGATATGGTAGAGGGAATCAGTCATCCATAGCCAAACACTCTCTAGATACCGGGCATGAATTCTTATTAAACAATGTAAAACTTATTGAGTCAATAAACAAGAAACACCTTCTGGACGCCTTCGAAAGCTTAGCCATTCAAAAAACAGATAAAAAATTGTTACTCAACTTAGATAGGGGCCCTATTAGCGATTCACCATTGATCAAATGGGCGACGCACTTACCCAATCAATAATTTTCAGTTGGATCTTTTTGTCTTGATTGGCTTCCGTTCGTTATAAATACTCAGCATGTTCTATTCCAATGAATCATATATATATACCATCGATCATATACCATCACGGAGACGGAACCTAGGCTGAGGACGATCAGGACGATCCAAACGGACTAGCTCTTCAAGGTATCACTCTACTCTCTTTTCAGGTATCATTTCATTATTCTCATTTCACGGTGCGCCCTTTTCAGGGTGATATTCACCTTCTGTTACGTCTTATGTGCTGGTCCCTGGCGTTGGAATTAATATTCCCGTAAACCAGTACATCAAGACGCTCATTATCCTTCTGGGTCCCTGGCGTTGGGATTAATTTCCTCGCAAACCTAACTAAGGACATTTTCTCATATCATCTGTTATTATTCTAATCATTCACGAGCGGGTCCCTGGCGTAGAATTAATTTTCTCGCAAACCTGACTTGTTCTTTTTTCTTAGAGCTAGGTGCGTCCTTCTTAGGACGGCTTCTTTAGCACACACCTAGCTACGAGGTTACTCCCCCCCCCTGGTTCTATACATTTATATATGATGGCTTCGTCTAAATTAACCAAGCTGAAGTCGGCTAAAGAGCATTTGCTAGTGGCGGATGGTAAAAGTGTGTCCTGCGAAAAGGCCTACCGGGATGCCTGCTTGGATGCTAGGTTTGCTGCTTTTGACCTAGTGTTCAACGAAATGTTAGAAGCCCTCCGGGATGAAATAAACGCTAAGTATAGTGCACTGGAGGAAAAAGTCGAATCCCTACACAAAAGTTTTGAGGAGAAGTTCGAAGGTATCAATAAGGAAATTAAGGACTCTCGTAGAGATGTTATTGACAAGATAAGCGAACTTAAGGAAGCCTTTGGGAAATGCTCCGGGACTCCGAAGGCAAGTAACTCCACGGAAGATAATCCAGTTGATAACAGCAAGGTAAGTAATGTCTTAAAAACTATTTCCTCTTCTAATAGTATGGAGTCTATGGATATAATAGAAAATAGTGACTGTTCGACAAACGGTGGCTGTAAGAGAAGTCACTCTGACGGAACTGATGAAGAAGTGGATGACAGTCCCTGGATTGGTGTCACTAATAAAAAATTCAGAAAAGGCACGAGGATCGATAACCTAAAGACCGTCTCCAGTATAAATGAAAAAGTCGTCAGCGCGACTAGAATGAGGAATCCGAAGAATGTACAAGGTCGCTCGGCTAATAAAGACCATAGGATCACGAAGAGGTATGTACCGCCAATTATCGTGCGGACTCATGGCGTCCCGTTTAAGACGATTTTAACTGAGCTCGAGAAGCATGTTCCAGTCGAAAAGATCGCCGTTCATACGGGCAGAGCTGAAACCATCAAGGTTAAATGTGAAGATGAAGAAACACACAACAGGTTAGTCTCTGGCATTAAATCTGATAATATTTTAAAAATTCAGCATCATCAACTGAAGTCGGAGAAGGTCTTGAAATACGTAATTCGTAATGTGGATGTTACCTATGACCTCGATGACTTCCAAGAAGACCTAAAAAGAGCCAACTACTTCCCGGAAAAAGTTATTCGATTGAGGAAAGCTAAAGGATCCATTGATATGCCAATGGTTTTGGTTCTACTCCCGAACACCGAACACAACCAGTCATTGAAAAACATAACACGTATTGGGCCGCTGGCAGTTTCAGTGGAGGCCTTTCGAGGGAACAAGAAGCCACTACAGTGTTACAACTGCCTGCGCTTCGGACACGTATCCATGGGCTGCACGGAAGATCCTCGTTGTAATAAATGTGCTGAGGGGCACCAGTCAAGAGATTGCCCCAAGATCAAAGGACAAGACCCCCCAAAGTGCATCAGATGTGGTGGACAGCACACATCAAGCTACACGAAATGTCCAAAGTACCCCCAGGTTCAAAGGATGTCTAGTTCTAAAGTGACAGCAGGCAAATCCTATGCTGCCGCTGTGTCTACGCCGGAAGATAAAGGCCTCAACATCAACGACCTACCAGGTATGTATAAACAATTAGGACGTATCTTTAATCTGTTTTCTAATCTAGGCAAAAGTTACCCACAGTTGAGTGGGCTCCTTACGACCAACTAATTTTAGTATGGCTGCACAACGTTATACTGTAATCAACAAAGGTGAACTTCGGTGCGTGATATGGAACGCTAGGGGCATTCCCCGAAAGCGTATCGAGTTTCACAACTTTCTGATAAATCAAGAAATCGACGTGGCTTTCTGTGAAACTCACCTCAAACCAAGCCAAGACTTCAAGCTACCTGGCTATTGTGTGTACCGTAAGGATCGAATGGCTTCAAATGCTGCAAGATGTGCGTCTGGGGGCGCTGCGATCATCATTAAGAGGGGAATTCAACACCAAGAATTTAGTATCCAAGTCTTATGCAGGTATGGAATCAGCCTCCATCATTATCAATGACGTCTCCTGTGGTGAAGTGAAGTTCGTAGCGCTCTACAATTCACCTAAACATTATCTTGACATTTGCGAGCTTGATGAACTCTTCAGTGGTGACACTCCAGTCGTCCTGGCTGGTGACCTAAATGCCAAGCATCCAAGCTGGAACTCCAGAACGCAGAATTACAACGGCATGATTCTCTATAGGTACATACAAGGTAGAGATGATTTCATCGCTGCTGGACCTGTGGAGGACACCTACTACTGCGACCACTCCCCTACTAGTGACGTTTTGGACATATCGCTCTTGAAGGGTTTCTTCAAACCGTACAATGTCTTCACGATTGATGACCTTTCTTCTGACCACAAGCCTGTGGCGTTGAACTTTGACAATGTTGACATAAATTTCCGAGAGGAACTCGTATATCATCAAGACTGGAAGCTCTACAAAGATATTCTTAAGGACTATGGCTACCATCCCGACGTTGCTGTACAGAGGACATCAATCAACTTGTTGATGACATCACCAGATGTATTAACAGTGCCATAGAAGCTAGTAAGTATCCATCAGAGAATAAACCTTCTCATCGTATCCAACTCTCTCCTGGAATCCAACGCCTAATTGCTGAAAGAAACAGGACCCGTAGACTTTGGCAACGCTATCGTGAACCTTGGCTCAAAACCAAGTACAACAGGTTAGTGCGAAGAGTTCAAGAGGAGATAAAAGAGCTTCGCGACGCTAGATGGAATGAAAAACTCAAAAGCTTGTCGGCTCGCGACAATTCCATTTGGAGTATGGTTAGAGCTTTACAGAAGAAGAAGAATGTTATGCTTCCTCCACTCCGTACACCACAAGGTAACTATGTGCAAACTGATCAGGACAAGGCCCAAGTCATTGCAGATTCACTGGAAATGCAGTTTGTTACTCCTACCAACGATAAGCCCGAGAGCCAAATCATGTCTCAGCGTGTGGAAGAAGGTATTTTCAACTTTGATGAAGTCCCGAAGCATTTTACGAAGTACAACATCGAGGCTGGAGAGATCGCCAACATCATAAGTAAACTGAAAAAGAAGAAGGCTCCAGGAAAAGACAAGGTGAGTAATAACGCCCTATGAATTTCCCAAAGAACTTTATTGAATTTCTCACCAATATCATTAGCGACTGCTGGAAATTTTCTTACTTCCCTGTGGCTTGGAAGAAATCTATTGTGTTGAGTATCCCAAAGCAGGGGCAAAATCCTGCAATTCCCGCGAGTTACCGACCTATTAGCTTGCTACCCTCGATGTCCAAGGTGTTAGAGAGAACGATCCTTGTCAGATTCCAAGATCACTGTCTAGCAAATGGCCTTTTACGGGAAGAGCAGTTTGGCTTTCGTGCTGCCCACTCTTGTCCGATGCAGATATGGAGGCTGCAGTGCGCCTTGAAGCAGTTCGAAGACTGGTTTAACTGCTGGAAGTTGAACCTTAACGTCGGAAAGTGCAAGGCTTTGTACCTCAATAGGAAGCTCAAGCATCCCCCAGATTCTCTTGTTCTGTTCAATAAGAAACTGGACTGGGTGGACAACTACAAGTACCTGGGAGTTATCATTGACTCAAGACTCTCATGGAACCAGCATATGTCCTATGCTCTGAACAAAGCGAAGAGGGCTAAGTACAGTATCATAGCTCTTATGGGTCGCAACAGCGCCCTCAGCATTGACAACAAGCTTCTTCTGTACAAATCGATTATCCGGACCATACTCCTCTATGGCATGCCTGCGTGGGCGACTATCTGTAAAAGCAGATGGAGTGAACTACAGTCATTCCAGAATGTTACCCTGAGGACCATTGCCCAGCTGGACAGAAGGACGGTGAAAAACCAATCCATCCACCTCGATTTAAACATGGCCCATATCGGTAAGTTTATACAGGATCTCCTTTTGATTATGATACAGAAGATGAAGACTCACGACAATAAGCTTGTGAAAGGGATACTGGAGAACTCAATGAATATGAACTGGCATACGAAGTATCGTAAACCGAGGCACGTTCTTGACATCAATTTTGAAGATATTAGCAACGTCTCTTTCCCAGACTACTGGAAGATGTGATAATCTTCTTTCTCCTTGTGTCTTTTAATTTCGTTTGTATTTTGTTTCTGACAATCGTCAATCTTATTTTCTTTTTTGTATAATATGGAAGACCGCTTGGGTTGGTTAGGCTTCTTGACTACCTCAGTGTATTTCATTTGGAGTTTATTCTGGTTAGATGAGCTTTGTGAAAGCGCTGCTTTCGTCCCATCCTAACGAATGTACACTTCACTGTTCGATTGTCGATTGTCGATTCCAAGTCATTCATTATCAAGACGCTCATTATGCTTCTGGGTCCCTGGCGTTGGGATTAATTTCCTCGCAAACCTAACTAAGGACATCTTTTCATATCATCTATTATTATTCTAATCATTCATGAGTCGGTCCCTGGCGTAGAATTAATTTTCTCGCAAACCTGACTTGTTCTTTTTTCTTAAGGCTAGGCGCGTCCTTCTTAGGACGGCTTCTTTAGCACACACCTATCTACGAGGTTATTCTCCCCCCCCCCTTCCCCCGTGGTTCTACACAACTATATTTTAAGAATACGATGGCTTCGTCCAAAGTATCAACGCTGAAGTCGGCAACGGTGTCTTTGCTGGCGCCTGACGGTAAAAGTGTGTCCTGCGAAAGGGCCTACAGGGATGCTTGTTTAGAGCCTAGGTTTGCTGCATTTGACCTAGTATTTAATGAAATGCTGGAATCTCTCAGGAATGACATAAACACCAAGTACAATGCACTGGAGGCGAAGGTCGACTCCTTACGGACAAGTTTTGACGAGAAATTCAATGGAATCAACACGGAAATTCAAAACTCTCGAGCAGACGTTATCAACAAGATAAATGGTCTTAGAATAGCCTTTGAAAAATGTTCCGGGACTCCAAAGGAGGGAAACTCCAAGGAAGAAAATAAGGTAAGAGAAAATTTTCAACCTATCTCCATTGATAAAACAGTGCATGGACTGGAGTCCATGGAAACAAATGATGAACATGACTGTTCGGCAAACGGTGGCAACAAAAGAAGCCATTCCGACGGAAGTGATGGGGAATTGGAAGACAGTGCCTGGCCAGTTGTTCGTAACAAAAAACCCAGAAGGGGGACGAGGACGGAAAATTCCCAGATTAAGGTAAGTGAAAAAAGAGCTATTTATATTCCTCCTATTAACGTTAGACATCACGGGAAACCGATTAAGGAAGTGCTAAATGAGATAAAAAATCACGTAACGTTAGACAAGATTACTGCACATACCGGACGCTCAGACACTACCAAGATAAAATGCCACGACGAGGACACACACAAAACCCTCGTGTCAGGAATCAAAGCGAATGGCGTGCTTAAAATCCAGCATCATCAGCTCAAGTCTGAGAAGCTATTAAAATACGTTGTCCGTAATGTGGACATAACCTATGACATGGAAGATTTTTGCGCAGATCTTAGAAACGCTAACTACTTCCCCGATAAGTCAGTTAGACTTAAAAAAGCAAATGGTGCAGTTGAGATGCCAATGGTCCTAGTCCTCTTACAAAACACTGAGCATAATAAATCTTTCCTAAATTTAAAGCGCGTGGGTCCACTTGCTGTAACGGTTGAATTGTTTAGGGGCAACAAGAAGCCCCTACAATGTTACAATTGTTTACGTTTTGGGCACGTGTCCCAGGGCTGCACAGAGTCACCGCGTTGCAACAAGTGCGCGGGCGACCACCAGTCACGGGACTGCACAAATATAAAAGGTAAAGACCCTCCTAAGTGTATTCGATGTGAAGGCCAGCACACATCGAGTTATAGTAAATGTCCCAAATACCCACAAGTTAAAAGGAATAAAACTTCCAAAGTAACTGAGGGAAGATCTTTCGCATCGGTTGCTTCTGCTTCTATTGGTAAGGGAGTCGCTGACCACGACGAATTGATTAAAATTCAAAGGTATCTGGGTAACCTAATGAATATGTTAAAGGATAGTGGCAAAGCGTTGCCGCAGACCACTCAAACTGAGACAAGAAAATAATCATGGATAGACAGCCCTACAAAGTTATAAATCAAGGTAAGCTACGTTGCACTATATGGAATGCGAGGGGCATCCTTCGCAAGTGTCATGAGTTCTACGATTTCCTCACAAGCTGGAACATCGATGTTGCCTTCCTGTGCGAAACCCATCTCAAACAGAGTAAGCCTTTCAATCTACCCGGGTACTATGTTTACCGTAAAGATAGGCCCCCTAAAAAAGCTTCAGATCCAGCTTCTGGTGGGGTAGCTATTGTTGTCAAAAAAGGTATTAATCACACTAAGATTGTCACACCTAACCTTGTCAATATGGAAGCAGTTTCCATTGTCATCAAAGATGCTGATGTTGGAGAGGTGAAGTTTACTTCCCTATACAACCCACCCAGGCACAAGTTAGACCCTCACGACTTAGATGAACTACTGTCTGGGCCCACTCCAGTCGTTATAGCGGGTGATTTGAATGCGAAACACCCACACTGGAACTCCAGATGCACTAATCAAAGTGGTTTGGTACTTTATAGGTACATGATAGATCAGATCGACACTTCGGTTATTGGCCCTCTTGAAGATACATACTACTGTGATCACTCACCCGCTAGTGACGTGCTCGACATTGCTGTTCTCAAGGGGTTTTTCAAACCCTACAATATTTTTACAGTAAATGCCTTATCATCTGATCACCTACCAGTTGCACTAAATTTTGAGGGGATAAATATCGACCTGAGAATAAATCTTCGTTATAAGCAGGACTGGAAATTTTTTAGAGAACTTATGAACGACAGTAACATTCCCTATCAGGATCCCGTCACCAGCAGTGACATTGACGAAAATATCAAAAAGGTCACTCACTCCATCAAGATGGCTACAAATGCTAGTGCTACTCCGGTGGATTGCAAGCGGCCAGACCACCTGGAACTTCCTCCCTCCATCAGGCAACTCATCCACGAAAAAAAATACTTCAGAAGACTTTGGCAGCGTACCAGATTTCTCCACTTCAAGACGAAGTACAACAGGCTATCCCGCAAGGTAAGTGATCAGATTAAGGATTTAAGGAATCAAAGATGGAACGACAAAGTTAAAAGTCTGTCCGTCCAGGATAACTCTCTCTGGAGTATGGTCAGGGCCCTTAAAAGCAAAAGGACTATTGTTCTTCCTCCTTTGCTTACAGAGGGTGGCGATTTCGTTAGCAATGACCAGGACAAAGCACAAATTATCGCCGATTCACTGAAGAGCCAATTCTCTATGCCCAAAGAGGATGATCTGGTCAATATTACTCGTGAAGTCAAAGACGTGTGTGATAGGTATGACCACACACAGCACGCTCTTGGCTCTCCTGATGTCATTGGCACCTCTGAGATATGGGACATCATAAAGCGCCTCAAAAGCAAAAAGGCAGCCGGCATCGACACCATTACCAACAGTGCTCTCAAGAATTTGCCTCCCAGTGTTATCTGCATCATCACCAAGGTCATGAATGACTGCTGGCTTAGCGGTCATTTTCCTATTGCCTGGAAGGACTCAGTCATCATCACCATTCCTAAACCTGGACTGGATCCTGCTCTTCCCACAAGTTATAGGCCCATTAGCTTGTTGCCCATGCTTTCCAAGGTCTTTGAGCGCACTATACTCAAGAGGTTCAACGACTACTGCGAGGCAAGCAACCTCATTCGTAGTGAGCAATTTGGCTTCCGTCCAGGCCACTCTTGTCAGCTTCAGTTATGGAGGCTCGTTGCTGATTTAAACGGTCCTCTCAACCTCTCTATGTTTGGTGGCCTCATTTTCCTCGATGTCCAAAAGGCCTTTGATCAAGTCTGGCATGATGGGCTCATTTACAAAATGATTACCTACGGGTTCCCTGACGATCTAATTGCTCTGGTTCGCTCCTTCCTGTCAAAGAGGACTTTTCGCGTTAAGGTTGAGGACTGCTTGTCTGAACCCTGCGATGTTAATGCTGGTGTACCCCAAGGCTCTGTCTTGGGGCCAGCATTATTCAACTTCTTTATCCATGACTTTCCCAAGTTTACAAAGTGTAATCTTTACTTATTTGCTGACGACGGGTCCATCATGACCTGGGCACGAAACCCAGCACATGTCATCACTCGACTACAAAAAGCTTTACATCAGAGCGAGAGCTGGTTCACAAAGTGGCGATTAAAGCTGAATGTCAAAAAGTGCAAGGTCATGTTTATCACTCGCAAATGCAAAAACCCTCCAAAGCCTCTCTTCTTATTTGGCAAGAAACTTGAGTGGGTAAAAAGCTACAAATATCTTGGTGTCATGATCGACTCCAAACTAAATTGGAACGACCAAGTCCAATACGCGCTCAACAAAGCAAAGAAAGCGAGGTTCAGTTTGATTGCACTTCTGGGGCGAAACAGCGCTCTTGGTGTGGATAACAAACTCTTGATATACAAAGTTGTGATTCGTACTATCTTACTTCATGGAATGCCTGCTTGGGCTTCTATTTGCAAATCTAGGTGGAAGGATCTCCAGACCTTCCAAAATGTTGCTCTCCGGTCCATTGCCCAACTTGACAGAAGAGTTGCCAACAACCACTCTATCTATGAGGATCTGGGGATGACCCACATAGGCACCTTTGTCCAGACTCTTATGAAGAACATGCTACCCAAGATGGAGAATCATGAAAACACCCTGGTTTCTGGTATCCTGGACCACCCACTCGCTGTTAAGGGTCCCCTCAGGTTTCGAAGACCCCGCCATGTCCTGGATGTCTGCTTTGATGACGTTAACAAGGCCGTCTTCCCCAACTATTGGATCTTCCCCTTCTCGGGACTCATTCTCTGGAGGACTAAAGAGGTTCATCAGGCTTCTCTCCCAGTTCAGTGTACTTCCTCTGGTTTACTTTTTGGGCGAGCGTGCAAAGTGAGCTTGGCTCCTGGACCACTCGCGTCTTTCTTTTTCACTACACTGTTCGATTGTCGATTGTCGATTATTCCAAGTCAGTTCTCTCAAGTTCTCTCGAGGGGCTCCTTGGCTGCTGAATGATGAAAGCAAAGCTTTCGAAAAGCGCTTACAGACTCAGGTTGTATTTTTTCATTTTATTTTCGGTCTTTTTCTTTTTATATTTGTTCAATTCCTGTTTCGTTGTGGAAAAAGAGTTTTATTTTATTCTTTAGTTAATCATTTATGTTATTATTTAATTTTTACACTCTAGTATTATTGTTTACCTTTTACTTAATAAAAAAAATTATTTTCCGTATGTGAATAGTTAGTTGTTTTTCTTTTATAATTATTAATTACAAGAAGGGAACAAGAAGGATACTGAAGCAGTTAGGTGTGGCAAATGTCCTACACCCGTATTCTTATAATCGAGTCAGAGAGCTATAAGCTAATAAAATGAGTTCTATGATCTGGAAATTGCTATGAGTGTAAGATCTTGGAACAAATTCCAAGAAGTGACAGCTGTGAATGTAACTACGTGTACCAGATAGCAGATACACCACTTTGGCTATCAACTGATAGATAGCACTGCTGACTGCATAAACTTGCACTGCCATCTGTGAAGCTATTTGGGGAAATAGGAGTTACACCATTGCTCCTATAGGTAGTTTGACATATTCAGATTTCATTTCTAGCATTAACTCAGATTTTTTAAAAATTGGAGCAAAGCCTACATGGATTAAGAGAAGCCTGGTATATTCACTGCTCGTCTATTCAAAAAAAGTGTCCCCTTTTTTTCCTCAAAGTTTCTTAATTGGATCACGAGGGGCGCTACTAACATTCTGTATAAATCTTTAAGCTGCCTATAGTATTAGAATGAAAATGTTTTGATTAGCTAAATAAAAATACTTTTAAAAGTTTATTTGAAAAAAACAAACAAACATTATTTAATTTAGAATAATTTAATCTAAAATAAATTGATATAAACAATTTTTTCAGTTGTTTATTCTAAAATAATTTGAAAACGTGAAAAGGCTTTTACAATCATAGGATTATTTTTCAATGATTAAAGAAATTTAAAGAATCTCAATCAAATTTTTTTTAATCTCTTTAAATGAATTTTTTCAAATTTGAAGTCGTTTTTTTCCCATTCTATTTCATTCTCATGTGATTGCAAAAAAACATTAAAGAAAATAACACATAAAATATACTTACTTACTTACTTACTTTTCAAACCCGCTTATCCGTTTGGGTCGCGGGGGCAGCAGCCCTATGGAGGATCTCCAGCGATCTCCATAAAATATACCAACAGTAATTAAAAATTATTTTATTATTGTTTATGTAATTGCCATGTCACATTAGGCCAGTGGGATGAAATTTTTTGCTATTTAAAAAAATTTTTGATTACTTTTTAAGTGTTGTTGCTGTGCTTTACGCGTTATTATTTTTAATGTTTTCATATTATCACTTGATTAATTTTATCCATATGCTTATTTATTTATTATTCACTATTTAATCTGTTTTTCAATTTAAAATTGAGGGAATTACATTAAGTGTTAATATAATGGGAACCGGACATTTACCACACCGGACATTAACCACACCGGACATTTACCACCGGACAATTGCCACACCGGATATTTA
>JAHWFO010029025.1:493971-522413 GCA_023313115.1 Rhysida immarginata | reverse complement strand
AGTTTAGTGCATGTTGTAGGAATGTTATGGGTGTTCTGCATGCTGTTCAGATTCAGAGGTGTGTATTTTGTATCAGCCATGCAGACTGCTTTGTGTAATGGTGATGTGTGTTGTTTAGAGTGAAAGAATTCTCTGAGTGACTGAGTCTGTTTCTGGTGTAGATCTGTTATGTCAATAAGACCTCTGCCTCCCTCTGAACGAGGCAGGGTGAGTCTTTCAATAGCTGCGTGCGGATAGTGCTTTCTGTGCTTTGTAAGCAGTTTACATTATTATTATTATTATTATTATTATTATTATTATTGTTATTTATGGATGAAGGTGGTATGTATGAGATTGATAAACTCCAACATCGTTTGCCTGATCACCATGAAAGTTGGCACATGTAATTGTTTTTTTCATGGAGAAGGTTTGTATGCTATCCATTGTTCAATTAAACATTTAAGACACAACAGCTTTCTCTTCTTTCTTTTCCATTTAACCAGACTGAGCCACAGCAACGCGTGGCCAGGTAGCTAGTGTTACAGCTTTCGAAATGAGAAACTGTACAACAAGCTTACCCCCCACGGAAGAAAACTTTGTAATAGTTTTTTGTATAAAAACAGAATCAGAATCTAGGAAAAAAAAATCTAAACATTAACGTTTATTAACCGAAAAGTCCCGAATAACCGATCTTGACTTTAAGCTAAGGTAAATAAAGTGGCTGTTGAAAAATTAAGAGCGCAAATCAGGTGGTTAGAGGTGAGAAAGAAAAGACCAGCAAAGACGAATTCCGAATTGGCAAGGTATAATTTTTTTTTTTTTTTTTTTTTTTACAAGTTAATCGGGGCGGTAAGGATAGATTACAAACGTTCACTGTCCTTTAAAAGAAAGATGACGAAACGTTCATTTTGATTGAGCGCTTCTTCCAATCTCTTCTCACAGCCTTGCCGTGCGGTAAGTTAAAAGGGAACGTCTCAATGGCTAACGTACCTGGAAATAGACAAATTGAACAACGATACAAAAAGCCAAAGATAGTGAAAAAGGAGTTAACACATTAAATTTCAATGAGAGAGGCTTAATTCCTCAACTAATCACTAAGGGGAACAAAATAACTACTGGTTAAATGATAAATTAAGGTACAACTTAAACTTAAACTTTTTTTTTTGTAAGTTTTCTGCTTAAAGGGAATTCTATGGGGGTTAAATTATCATTTAAATTATTTTCTTTGGAATGTTCACGGTATTCCTCTAATCATCACGCCTTCTAACAATAACACTTATTATTATTATAAAACCCAATAACAATCACTTATAGTCAAACAAAGTCGGCGCAAAAAGGTAAAGGCCTGTGCACACTGGCGATTTTTGACGCGCGATTTTTTAACAACAGAAGGATTATACGGGTGCAATACAATGGCTAATGAAGAGCAAAGTAACCCCTTCTGTATCTCGGGCATGTCGCCAGGATTTCTCAACACGAAGCTGCGACAAGCGCGACAAACTCTCGTTTCCGCTTGCTCCAGGGCAATCGAACCCTCTTCAATATTTCTATGCTTGAAGAGAACTATGATACTCTCCCCCACATTTTAAATATAAATAAAAAAATTTTCTGATGCCAACTTTAAAAACAAGTTAAATGAATGATAATAGATTTAGTAAATTTTTAAAATAAAACAAGAATACTTACTTATTAAAAATAATATTATTTTTTTATTTTTTGATAGGTAAAAAATAAATAGATAAATAAGTAAATAAATAAATTAATTAATTAATACATGTAAATAAATAAATCATAAAATCAATAATAAAAAAAATCAATAATAAATAAAATAATATTAATTTTTTGAAATTCTATTCCAGGTAGAGGAATTTATTCTTCTTTTTTCCAATAATTCGATTTTTAAAAAATTAAAAACAAATTGTTTCTTTGAAGTAAAAATACATAAATATTTTTTACAGCAATAAAAATATTAAAGATTCCAAATAAAAAATCACTTTAAAAAGAACAATTTCAATTAAATAAGATTCAACTCACGCGGAGTTATGCTCTGTGAATGCGAGTGAAGATATCCGATTATTCGCATCCCACGAATAAAAAGTAGTTATTCTATTTTATTTTATTTTATTTTATTTTATTTTATTTTTGTAAAATACCTTTTAATAAATTAATCATATAAATAAAAAGTGGCTGACTATTCTTCATATATATATTTTGTGACCCACATATGAAATCCTTAACTTTTCTGAAAATTTTCGAAAAAGAGATTGCCGGCAGAGACAATTTCCTGATTTGAAAGATAAAAAAACGAGTGAGTAGGCGCGTTTTGCGGCGTGCATTGGGAACTTACACCCATTGTATTCAACCCTTCCTAGCCTTGTCCCCCTCTTTTGTTTAGGCGAGTTGCTGTGTCAAAAATCGCCAGTGTGCACAGGCCTTGGTGTAGTGATGTGCTGCCTCCTCTTGTCACATTGAAAAGCTTAGCAGTGGAATAAATAGTATTAATTAGCAGAGTAAAATGAACAGAAGTACATGCAACACTAATTGTAGGGGTGTAAAAGATGAATATTTAATTGACAACAAATAAAAGTATAAAATTAGCCAAAAGTTAAGCTAAATAAACTAACTGCTACCAAAAGCAAAGGTTTTCAATACAAAAACCCAACTTGGTTCACTAAATAAAAATCTAGAACTTCGGAAATATTAAATCCTTAACAAAAGGTAAAACGGATTATGACTTTATCCGCGTAAACACTTCTAACTATTTAACTAATAGTTGACACACACACACACCTTATAAAATGACCTTTAAAATCCATTAATTATTGATGCAAGGTTCTAAATTAATTAGATATATAGCTCTATCCTAAATGTACTGACAATTCGCAGTAGTGCTCTCTTATGAGCAATAGAACCTACTAAACACAACAAAACTTTTTTTTTTTTTTGAGGTACTGGGATAAGCTGTGTATCCCGATAATTGATCTTAAGCTAAACTTCTATTTCCTAAGCCTTAAATAGTAAAGTACATGAATTTCATTTTACAAGAGCTGCTTTATACATCCGTCGACAATATCATAAAGAAAAATCTATTTCAGCTCTCGGAGTTTTAAAATTCAATAAGTAGCAATAAATAAATAAATAAATAAATAAATAAATAAATAAATAAAGTAAGTCTTGAGTAAATGAGATGTAGTGCAAACATTTTGAGCTTACGACCAATCCACTGGCGGTTTGCTAGCAAGAAAATAGATGAATTGTGTTAAGTCAAAACAGTTTTGACTATAAATCAAAGAACAAATAAGCTAGCACTTATTATGAAAGTCTATATTACTGCATTTAACGCAGTACACTTCACCAGCATTTTTAATTAGACTAAACAAAATTTCGAAGCTTTAAATAACTCCGTTACAGAACATTATTCTTATGAGCTTTAGCATACAGCCACGCTCGAAGCTTTCACTTTCGGTTACTTAAAAACTTTCGTGCTTGAAAAAGAGGAGACATAAAAAAATGTAGTGCCTACTTATCTTTAGCAGAGTTCACAGCAGCATAGCACACAAGGAGATTGCTGAGATGAAATTAGACGACGTTTCCGTTCTCTATAGTATGGAACCCACATTATGGCGCAGAAACGCTAGCATGCCAAACGGAAAAATTCCTGTAAGTCGTACGTGGCGAAGTAATAGCAGGTATTTATGCTGACGGATCATTTCATTCACTATATTTTTTTTAGCCAGTGTTATTTTTAAAACTAATTTAATAATGCAGATTTCGTTATCTATTTGTTTTTCTCTGATAATATGTTCATGTATTCTTCAGATGTGGAACATGGTTACTGGCATCAGAAAGAGAGGTTCTACTGGAAAAAGAAGTGTTAACAATAAGCAAAACATACAAATAGTGTTCATTATAGATTATACGAGCCTCGTATTTTGTAGACTCTTACAAAAGTTTGATATATATTTTTGTAAACATTTATTATTTTAAACGTTGAATTCATAAACTGGGAAAATAATTATAAATAACTTTATATATAAAATGAATTACATAAATCTGGCAAATTATTAAAAATTCTATTGGAACTGCCCTGTAATATATTATGTTGATGTTTATTTTTTTTTACATTTTTGATGGAATAAAATCGGACCTTAAAAAATGAATCGAAGTGTTATACCATAAAAACAGAATTTAAACAATTGGATTAATAAATAAAATAAAATACTATAGTTAAAACCAAAATTAAGCAAAAAAAGCATGGGAGGGTAGGAGCAAGAACGAATGAACGGGGGAGGGGGTAGTAGTAATGAAAATGTTATTACGTTATTTATTAATTTACCGCAGTTTTTTATGTGATGTGAGTAATGAACGTTCCCCGTAGTTGTTGCTCGGACTTACAGAGGGCGCCACACAACCGGATTTACAAAATTTCTATGGGCCAATCGCCAAATGCCCAGTCTCCTTTTACAAATGTCTCTGGGTTCTGTAACACCTTTCCAGGCGTTGTTTTGCATCCAGGGACTACACTGAAGCCGGTCCTCGGAGAAATCGAAAAAGAACGAGATGATGCGCTCAGAAGCTCTTCCTGGACGATAAAAGAACAAACAATTAACAACAGACCAAACGTAGACACACAATCACGACATACACTACACTCAACAAAACGGTTAGCAGCGGTGAAACTTGATAGGTGAACGAGCGTCGAAGTGATCTGCGCTAGGCGAGGACTGATTAGTAGTGGGTAGGGAAAGAGCGAGCTAATAATGTTTCACAAAAGTCTGTTAGTGTTGAAAACCATTAGAATCAACCTGCGCAAACTATCCTAAGAGGCGGGCATGAGTCCCTATCATTTCTAGACAGTGGAAACATCTGCTTCTCTTTATGGCGTATTTCGAACTGCCTTTTTAGCGAGGAAAACAGGTAAAAATCCGAAAAACCGAACAATTGCAAAACACGCATGCTAATGCGCCTATTCTAGCCATAACAATCTAAAACGAAAATTACTGTGAATCACTACGTAATAATGCAGAACGTGTGGACATCGACGTTTTATTGAATCTCTTAGTCCATTAGATTATCAAAGGCGCAGCTTTTCTAAATAAAATTAATTAACCAAGGGCTGACGGACAGGGAAATCATTTATGGAATCAAACGTAGGAGGAAAACTGGACCAGAAGGAGGCGAATCCCCTCTGCGAGAAAGCTAGGTGATTTACCGACATGAGCCTTGTTGTAACTGAAGCATGTACCCTACCCGAAATCCGAGTTTTACCCGAGTTAAATCTTTGGCACAAAGCCGACTCGAACATTGTTCGGTTGCGTCGCGTGTTCCTTTTTTTATTCTGGGGAGGAGCACAGTAACCCCCTTTGGCTCCAAAAAACTACAAACAAGAGGAGGAATACCAAAAAATAATTCCCTGGCGGACCCCCAACGGGTATACCGCCGAATAATTCCTCTTTTCTCGTCGCAATTAAATATCGGTGTCGTGGCCTTAACGATACTCGCGGAGGAACGCAACACTAATAACTTATAAAGGAGAATTTTCATAAGTTAATTGTTAATAAAATTTATTCCTCCTTTCCTATTTAAACTATTTAAAACATTCACATGATTTATGAATGCTTTTTTTTATTTCTTTTTTTACTTTTATACTGAATGCTACTTATGTCTATATATGATAGATATCCAAATTTGTTATTTTATAAGTCATTTGTTGCAAGATGTCTCCATTAAGCAAACTCAACCTTTCATTGTTTTTTATCTAACTTTATAAGAGTTTATTTGCTTATAAATTATGGCGAAGATTATTTATTCTTCCTGATTAGAGATTAAGAGATTATAAATATTCGAAAAGAGAACCATGATCGATAATGATATATTGAAATCATTAATATGATCTCAGCGTTAACACCATGACAATTGTTTATTCATAACTTGCACAAAGGTCACGTTTTTTCCATGGCCTAATTAGCTAGAAAAATATTTTGACTTTTAAAGCCTACGCTCATTTTCTGAACATCAGACAGTATTTCCATAAACCGAATTCCTTTGAACTTTCTATTATGATCGCCGTATATGATTAATTGTTCTTATACATGGCATTATCGACCAATTATCGTACATAGAGTGAGCCAGACACATTAACTTGGGACAGAGATACAAATGCACTGAAAAAGACGTTGATTTATAATTGGCCTACCGCTCTCTAAGAGTGAAGGCCTATTTGTTCGTTTCAGAAACTCAAATTTTTTTTTTTGCTGAAATCGACTTAAAAAGTCATGATTCGAAAAGATATGTTGACATTTTGAAAAAAGCATTTTCCGTCTGCATGTACGTATGTAAGTATGTACGCATGTGACCAATTTTGTGCAGCTAACTCTTCTGAAACGGCTAATAGCAAAACCCAATAAAAAATATACATGCTTAGAGGGTATCTTAAATTTTGCCTTAGCGTAAATTTTATGTCAATTGAATAAGCCTTTATAGAGATATTAATTGTTTTCTAAAAATTAATAAATGGCTGTAGCGTTGAAACCAGCGAACCAAACTCAATAAACTTGGCATGTGCAGACTTCTCTCAGAAAGGCAAATTCTTTTTGTAAATGACTTCCTTGACTGTGATGAGTCGTTTTGGAGTTATTAACTATCCCCCCCCTCCAAATTTTTTTTTTACTTTTTTAATATTTCGGAGGTCCTAATACTATGCATTGCATTGAGGGGTTTTTTTTTGGAAATGGGCTAAGCCTTTTTAGAAAAATTAATTTTTTTTTCTAAAAATAAACAAATGGCAGAAGCATTCATTTCTTCGCCCCAAACACAATAAATGCGACATGAACAGCTTCCTCTTATTGAAAAAACAATTTTCTTTTTTTAATCGTATCATCATCTCGTGGTAGGCTTGTGCGAATGTACCATCCCGCCATTCCAATTTATTTATTTACTAGAAGAGGTACCCGGCGTTGCCCGGGATTATTACACTTGGATGTAAACAGAACAATCTCAAAAAATTAAATTAAATTTTGCAATATCTTAAAAATAAACACATGAAAATGCTTAGAATTAATACAGTAAAAATTCTTAATGAAAATTCGAAAAAAATCTTTTTAAAGGCTCACAATGGAAGAGGTACCCGGCGTTGCCCGGGATTATTACACTTGGATGTAAACAGTTTATGCATTTTATTGGAAGCTAAACTGAGTAACTGTATGTAATTGAGGAACTGCAGCGAACTGCTTTTATCATTGAGATCGAGCTATATTCTATTTTAAAAATTAAACGATATATATTTAAACCAACTTTTAAGTGATTCATATTATCAATTCTATTCAGTCATAATGATGGTCTTATTATGAGCATTATTTGATCTTTACCACAGAAATTACTATGACTATTTAATGTGTTTTTTCTCACGTATGGGAGGAAGATTATGGACATCATGAAGCATCTTTTATTCAACACAGCAATTGTCAAATAAGTAGACAGGATCGAATATTCTCTTCGTAAAGTGAAAATTCTGATTGAACTTCTAAGTGATGAAAATAAGGAAAAAAATATTAAAAGTTTTAATGAAAAATTATATAATTCTAGAAATGTTTAATGTACAAGAAAAAGCCTTTGGATAAAAAAAATCTTATTAAAAATGAATGAATTCCACTCTACAAACAAAACAGTCATTATATATTTCTGAAAGAGATGACTGTTTTTGATATCGGACTAAAAAGTTAATGCACTATATAGAAACAAATAAATTTAACGTTTTGTCGAAAAAGTATAGGTGTTTACAGTAATATCTCCCTCAGCACTTTTTCGCAGGGGAGAGAGCTGCGCTCTATCTCAATTATCAGACAGTCTGAGTGATTATGTCGGGAGACAACATCATTCGTCTCACGTTTATCGATTGTACACAGAGAAAATGTACTCATTAATAATTTATCGTGGATGACTTCTTGTTACTAAGGAATCAATAAACGTAGGGGAACGCATAATAAGTTGAATATGAAGAAATGAGAGTTCATTTGAAGAAAAACAATTCCGTCTATATGTATGTGATCAATTTTGTGCAGCTAACTCCGCCAAAGCTGCAAATAGCAGAACCAAATGAAATTAATATGCAAATAGAGGGTGTCTCAAACCGTGCCTTGACATATATCTTATGACATTTGATTAAGCCTTTTTAAGGATATTAATATTTTTTTTATAAAAATGAAGAAATGTCTGTAGTCAATAAATGAACCAAAGTCAATAAATTCGACATGTACGGACTTGAGACGAATAATTTTTCTAAATAAATTCTTTGGCTCTGATGAGCCATTTTGGAGCTATTAATGACCCCCTCCCAAAGGTCCTGCCTAAAAAGAGAAATTTTAATGTTTTTTCATTTATAAAAATTAATACCTACGTAGAAGATTCCTTAAACTGTACCATTGTGTATATTTTAAGAAAATTGGTTAAGGTTTTAATAAATATTAATTTTTTTTCTAAAAATACAGAAATGGCTTTAGAATTCATAACAGCGACCAAAATTCAATAAAGTCGACATGTACGGACTTTCCTAATTGAGGCGAATAATTTTTATAAATAACTTAATGGCTTAATGGGCTCTGGTGAGCCATTTTGCAGTTATTACCTCCCCCCCCCCCCCTTTAGGGAAATTTTTCTTTTCATGTTTCGCGAAGTCATGTTGAAATTTAGCCAAAAATGTGTATGTTCGTATGGGACCAAATTTTGTGCAGCTAATTTCTCCGAAAAATATTTCAAGACTATTGAAAACTTTTCACTGCAAAATTAGGCCTTAGTAGATGCAAGAAGAGCTAATTTTAGGTCAGTGTCGGAGGCTTGTCCAAATGTACCATTACACTATTTCAATTTATTTAATTATCAATTGCTTTCAAATGAAATTTTTCTCTGATGTTTTTTTTTCAGCGAACGAATATGAAAATTGTAAGAATTTTCAGGAATATCTTTTTCTTTTAATAGAAATTCCGCCTACTGAATTTATATTCACGCTTGTAAAACGGAAAGGAGGGACTCATTAATAGTTCTGATAAAACTTGTTAGATATAATCTTGTAATATCCAAAATTGACGAATGTAGGAGAGAAGGACGAGACACAAAATAGGCTAGTTCATCACTTCAGGATAATTCTCTATTATTCTCCTTGCTTTTAGAGAATTATCCTTCCTGCTTTGACAAAGGATAGCCTCTATTCGAAATGTCAGCTTTTTTTTTTTGATTTATTTATTTTATTTTATTTTTTATTAAATAATTTTTTGTAAAATTAAGGAATTTTCTTTTATTGAGCACGTGTCTGCATTTCCGTCAGAGATGTTTACATATTGTCTTCAATGTTTTTTCAGCAATATATGTGAGATGGCTGAATAAAATTTAATTCCGTCGATTTTTTATAAGATGTCGAAAGGATACTTGTTGTTAAAGCAGACGGTAAATGGAATTGAAGATCAAAGATCGGGATTTGCAATATACAGCTCTATTCGGAGAATAATATAACCGGGTGTAGTTGTTGCTTTTCCAAATTCTTGCTCCTGTTATTGACTAGTCCATCTAGGGGAAATCCTACCCTGAACCCACCGTTTCAGTAAGCGACGATAGCAAAGAATACCTATTCAGAGGATGCTAATTCTATACGTAGAAACCACATGCAATTGAATCTTCTGTTGTCAATAATGTGAGAGTATCTTCACTTCCAAGAATTGTAAACAGATTATGAAAGGATAAAAGCTGAAAATGTACTTTATAATGCTCCTCACAGATTACAAAATAATTCTGCATGTTGTCTTGGCTTTTATACAAAGTGAATGGTTCTCTATTTGTTGATCATATGTCAATAATTTATGACAGGTATATTGTAGGTTATCTATCTTTAAATACGATTTAGACTTACTCAAGATAATTACTACAAAATCAAGTAATATTTTAAAGATGTATGACTGCTGAAAATTAATACAGTTTTTCAACAATAAATACAACCTCTGGCAATTAAGTTCGGTGAATGAGTTCACACAACAAAATGCAAAACAGATAGAGCCACATTTACTTTATTGTCCTTCGAAAAAATCACCCTGGAAAGCAATACACTTTAGGGATCGAGTGTATAAGTCCTGGAAGCTCCTTAGGGATGGCTTTAAGTTCGCGTGTCACATTTGCTTGAATGTCTGGAATGTCCGCAAATCTGTGTCCCTTTAAGGCCCGTTTCAGGCGTGGGAACAAGAAAAAGTCTGCCGGTGCCACGTCTGGTGAATAAGGTGGATGAGCTATGGATACGACCCCTTTGTCGGCCAGAAACTGTTGCACGATTACGACAGTGTTCCTCTTTCATCCATTATCCACAGTAACGTGCGCACGCTACACCTTCAACTGAAGAAACGAGCATCTGCTAAACCATTGCACGCACAAACGTGACCTGTCTGAACTTGCTTAAACAATGACTGGGCTTGTATTCACATGCATTGTTACTCGCGTAAAGCTCGCACAGATTAGGGTGTGACGTCATTCACCGAACTTAATTGTCAGAGATTGTATATTGAAATAGTGGAATGATATTTTTGCATAGGTCTCCCATTTTCATATAAAAATTTTGCTTCTTTTAGCAATTATCGAATAAATTTTAATAGAGATTTAATTCCGAGTACGGATATGTGCACATTTTTAACCGACTTCAAAAAAAGGAGGTTATCAATTCGACGTGTATGTATCTGGAATTGCACAATAATCGCATATGTTAGTCTATGTGGGCTTCTAAACAGGTGTGCCAAGTGGTACGGTTGGAACCGGGCTAGTCTGTGCATTTGTGCTTTTAGACTGCAGATGATGATCATTCAAAACTGAAACTGCGCCGTTAGAACTCAGGGAGTACAATTACGATTAAAAACACTTCAAAATTTCATGAGTGTGTGTGCATGTATGTATGTATGTATGTATGTTTGTTCACGTATTTCTCTGAAACTAGAAATCGAATTGCAATAATTCTTTTTTATTGTATTAAGTATCTTTCAACTTAGGGAATAGTCCAAGTTTCATCAAAATCGGTTCAGTAGTTTTCAAGACATGGACTGCTATAGCTAGGCGATAGTGAAAGTTTCATCAAAGTCGTTTTTTTTTATACTCTGTTTAATCTTGTTTACTATTTCTAAGAAAAATAAAACCTGAACATTCCTAAAAGGCCCTATAGATTATCAATTTACCACCACAAACTATTTCTCTCAATGAGAGAATTCTGTTCAAGTCGAATTTATTGACTTTTGTTCGCTTGCACGAATGCTTTTTTTTCTTTCCAAAAATAATATCTCTTCAATTAATCAATTCTTATAAATAATATGCCAAGGCACAGTTTAAGGAAGCCCCTAAGGGCATACTATTTTCATTTGGTTCTGCTGTTTTGCCCTTTCGGAAGAGTAACTGTGCAAAATTTAATCACATACATAGTACATTCATACGGTGAGGCAAACGAAAACATAGGCCCACCACCGATTAGTTGGTGATCGGCCAACATTAATGAAGAAAATTTAAACAAAGCAAACGAGGTGAATACACAAAGTTCAGTATTCCTATTCCGTCAAGTAATATACATTAAGGTCAAAAAAATATTCCAGTCAAAAGAATCTTCCTGATAGATGACATTGTCTTTAAAGTTTTTGGATGGGAAGATGATGGGCAATCATTTTTACAGAATTTAATTTTTCTCGGTTAAAAACGATTCACGAGTTCTGGCTTGATCATATTCACCTTTCTTCATTGGACAGGACAGGACAGTAAGGTAAATTTGGTCAAAAGTGCGGATTAGAGTAACTGGTAAGTGTCGATTTACATTCAACTGGTCAAGATCATAGAAGCTATCTCGAAGGCTTGAACTTCGGCATAACAATGAACTTTTAATTGTTCTTGAAGATATGATATCATCATATCATCGTTTCACAAATTTGGAACAAACACAAACGTCCATGTTAACATTGAGACTCGAGAACGGGAAAGTCTAAATTCCAGTCTCGTTGGTTCATTTTTTTCTTATAATAATAATTTTTCTGCTCAAATTTAAAATTTATATCATAAAATTTAAAATTCCATCCTTAAGCAGCATCTCTTAGAGATTATGCGGTCGCATATAGCGCTAGTTCGAATCCCGCTGAGGCATGAATATTTGTTTGTCCTTATACTACCAAGCTTGGAAGACCAAGATAACTCAGGAAGCTGATCCCCTGCTAGGTTAAATTTCAAATAGATCCAATGGCTATTTAACATTCTCAACATCGTAAAGGTAAAAGAGGAATAGAAAGGTTACTTAGCTCCTAGAGGTTAATCGAAATTCACAAATCGAGTGATCATTTTAGTCGATGGTGCCAATTGGATGTGGTCATGATTACACAAAGCAAAAAAATGGTTAAATTCACTGCAATCTTTGCCGAAGGCAGTTTCAGGAACCGAGCAAGGTTTTTTTTATTTGTATGCCAGTCTTGTGGCAAAACCATAACAAAGAATATCAAACCGTCGTATTTTTTTAATACATTGTTTCCCCCATTTCTATCTTTGCATTCTCGTATATGAACCCAATCATATATGAATTCAAAAGATCACCTTCTGTCTCCTGATCCTATCAGAGGATGTGCAATTGATGTGCTCTACCTGAAAATTAAACCTTGTGCTTTGGTGGACATTTCCTGCTTTTCATTCATTTTGGTTTTGCCCGGCCGGCATTTTTAATTTATCGAAAATGTCCGGCATTTTTCGTTGTAAGATTGCTCATTTAGGTTTTAGAGGTTGAAGACACCCATAGGCGCATTCGGCATGCTCATTAGAGCGCCGATTCAGTGGAATCAGTGAAAGGAATGTTACTGGTGAAGTTTAATTTTAAGAATATGTCGTATGAAGAATTTTATAATTATGTGCTTCAAGAAAATAACTCACGTCTTCTTTCAAAAGTAGGTTCTGTTAAAATGAAGTAGCTTCAAGGAAAAGAACTATAGCAAAGACTGATCATTAAGTAAAGTAATTTACTTAAAGTAAGTGTAAAAAAGTTCTGTGTAAAATGAGTGTAATTTTGTTTTCGATAGAAGTTGTCAGTCATTTTTTTAAAAAGTCCTGCTTTTTGCTGAGCAATATCCTGCGTTTGGAAATTTTCAGTTGGTAACCCTAGATCTGCTATCTCCAGCAATTTTCAGCTAATTTGATTAGCTTTTTTGGATGGATATTTTCTGTTTCAAGCAATGTATTCAAATTTATAGAGTTGAAGATATACTGAATAGGAAATTTTCTGAGATAATTCGATGGACCCTAAAAATACATCAATTTATTCCCAAACCTTGTTCACTATACGTAGATTAGCTTTATACACTGGCGGAAAAAAAATCCCAACACCGCGAGGGACTTGTGTTAGATGAATGAAATTTGGACAGTATATTCAGTTATGGTATTTATTCAATTGATTCAAGTTTTAAGGTTACAACTTATAGGGGGCACCACTAGCGCCACCCTGTACATGCGAATGAGACATTCCAAGGACAGATATAAAGGAGATCAGACGCGCGTCTGTGTCACTTCAGACACTTGTGGGACGAGTGTGATAGAGTACGTAAAACATGCCTCGAAGGCGACTGCGACATGAATATGGACAGGTAACCCAATTCGAACGAGGACGTGTAGTGGGCCTTCGAAAGGGTGGACTTATGTTCCGTGCTGTTGCAGAAGGCATAGGTCGAGACGTTGCCACTGTGTACAACTGTTGGCAGTAATGGTCCAGGGAAGGCAGGATTACCAGGAGACCAGGATCTGGACGACACCCGGCCACTGGAGACAGGGTTGACCGGCGCATCTGTAGGATGGCTGTGGCAAATCGGACAGCATCTGCAGCAGACATTCGGGCTGCTGTGGTACCTAACGTCACTCCACGCACAATTCGGAACCGTCTCCTGGCCAGGAACCTACACTCCAGGCGCCCTGTGGCATGTTTGCCTCTTACCCGTCAACACCGTGCGGCACGTCTTCTGTGGTGTCAAGCCAGAGCGACTTGGAGGGCAGAATGGAGGTCTGTGGTCTTCACGGATGAAAGTCGTTTTTGTCTGGGTCAGAGTGATGGTCGCACAAGGGCCAGGAGGAGGAGTGGGGAAGTTCTGCTACCGAGCTGTATCCGTCTTCGGCATACTGGCCCCACCCCTGAAGTTATGGTATGGGGAAGGATTTCCTACGACAGCAGGACCCCCTGGTGGTTATCCCAGTCACCATGACGGCAAATGTTTACATTCGGATGGTTGTTGAACCCATTGTGCTGCCATTCATGGCTGGTATGCCAGGGGGGCTGTTCCAACAGGATAACGCTCAACCCCACACTGCCGCTGCAACCCAACGTGCCCTTCAAGGTGTCCATATCCTATCATGGCCAGCACGATCACCAGATCTGTCGCTTATCGAACACGTCTGGGACATGGTCGGACGCCGTGTCAGGGCTCTTCCACAACCAGCAACAACTGTCGCTGATCTGACCATCCAGGTACAACAGGCATGGAATGCCATACCACAAAATGACATTCGGTATCTCTACGACCGTATGAATGCACGTGTGCAGGCCTGCATAGACCAGCGCGGCGACTACAGCGGGTACTAAAGTCCGTGCTTTTCACCATGTAAAGGGTGGCGCTGGTGGCGCCCCCTATAAGTTGTAACCTTGAAACTTGAATCAATTGATTAAATACCATAGCAGAATATACTGTCCAAATTTCATTCATCTATCACAAGTCCTTCGTGGTGTTGGGATTTTTTTTTTCCGCCAGTGTAGTTCAACAAATCTACTTGTGCAGTTGACTTGACGCTGTGTACTTTGTATCGAAACCACGGTCTATAGAAATAAATAGTCATCGAGCTCCACTGAAAAATGAAGCTAAAGTTTCCAGCTCCCGATAGGGCGGAAACTCAATTAAAAAATGTCTCTGCATGTAGTCCGCCCAACTCATCACCTTCTAAACTTCAGGTCTCACTACAGACGGTGAAGACGTCATCGCTTCTTAGCAGAAGGAGGTAATAAAAAAATGATTTCTTCCTTCCCGATTTTTCATGTACTCAAGAACAACATAGCTGTAATAAATTTTGCACAATATTATAAAAATTGCAACTAAAATATTTTTAAATATAATAGTATTAACGGGAAAAAACTATTCCTGCATTGATAAAATTGCCCTTTGCTAAGAGCGCTGTAGTTTGGGCCTAATATTGATGACGTTTTCACTGTCTGTTGTGAGGCCTGTAGTTTAGAAGGTGATGATGATGTCCAACTGCGCATGCAACGTCGCCCTATCGGGTGCTAGAAACTTTAGTTTCATTTTCAGTTTCAATGGAGCCAGAATTGGATTGGGTCAGACTTTGATGACATAATACTGCCGAAGTTAATGTATTCTTCACAAACAAACGCAGAAACCCCCCAGGTTTGCTTACCCTGTACGGAAATAAGCTCGAATGGGTAAAAGAATATAAATGCCTTGGTGTGGTGATCGATTCTAGGTTCACCTGGAATCAACATGTTTCCTTCGCGCTGAATAAGGCAAAGAGGGCCAAATTCAGTCTCATCGCGTTGCTTGGCCGTAACAGTGACCTTGACATTGATAACAAGCTGCTCATCTACAAAATGATCATCCGCACGATCTTGCTTCAAGGTAATGCCAGCTTGGGCTTCCGTGTGCAAAACAAGGTGGAAGGACCTGCAGACATTCCAAAATATTACTCTTAGAGCAATTGTGAAACTTGATCGTAGAGTAGCCAACAATAATGTCGTCCATGAGGATCTAGGGATGACGCATATTGGCAAGTTTGTACAGGATACGATAACGACTATGCTCCCGAAGATGCATAATCACAGGAATCAGTTGGTGTCTGAAATTCACAACCCTAAGGACTACAGGAAACGCTTAAAACATCGCTTGCCCAGCCATGTCTTGGAAGTTAACTTCGACGATGTCAGGAATGTTATCTTCCCCGATTTTTGGATAGCCTAGTTCGCCTCTGGCTCCCCCACTTTTTTTAAGATAATCTCCAATCAACCTTTTTATCCCCAGAATGAGGGGAATATTCTTCAATCATCTTGAGGAGGACCTTCGGGGTTTTTTCAGGCTTCTCACCTATCTCAGTGTAATTCCCCTGGTCTATACATGTGACGAGTGAGTTTGGGAGCTCTGCTTCAGTACCACTCGCATTATTTCTTCCACTCCACTGCTCGATTGTCGATTGTCGATGTGAATGCATTACATAGCTCAGTCTTAACATTGGGCATCAGCTACATAAATAAAATACTTGTACAAGTTAGGAAATTCAGATCACGCTAGCTGCCACACTTGCACTTGGGCCACTTGGTCTACAAAAGGTCTTATAACCAATGGAAAATGGCGGAAGCTCGATGACCATTTATATCTATAGACTATGATCGAAACATATAAAGTTTGAATGACGAAATGAAAACGTTTCTGTATCTTTTTAAAAGCAATAAATTGTAATATTTGTTAGTTTTTAACTTCAAAAATAACCAAAAAAAAAAACGTATACAACTCTAGTATTTAACTGCATTAATAAGATATTTCTTTATTTTTCTCACTTTTCTCAATTAAAGGGGATAATTGCATAAAGCTTCTAAATCGATGAAAAAGAAGACAAAAAAAAAAACCAAACAAAAACGAAACGTTCATCCATAGGAAAACTTTCTAACCCACGAAATTTACAGCTAGTAAAATAACACAAATAAAACTGTTTTTAGCTGCTTTAGTAATACTCGAGCATGCGAGCTAATTCCGTGATATTTTGTAACTATTT
The DNA here is from genome assembly GCA_023313115.1 of Rhysida immarginata. Lineage (NCBI taxonomy): Eukaryota > Metazoa > Arthropoda > Chilopoda > Scolopendromorpha > Scolopendridae > Rhysida > Rhysida immarginata. The sequence goes on along the minus strand of JAHWFO010029025.1, from coordinate 505,637 downwards.
GTCCCTAAAATAAGTTTTTAGACTACTGCATTTGAAGAGGCCTTTGCGGTTTTGGAATGTAAATAATTGGCACAAGTTAATTCTGTATCAATTTAAAAAAAAAAAAATCCTATAGATAATAAAATGAACAATAAACCATTTAGTAGATAAAGGTCGCGAAGACTAGAAGTAAGATAAAAGTGAATGAATTAGGATAAGATATGAGTTGCCACGGAATACCCAGCACACTGGAGCATTACTAGAGTAAGGGGTTGACAAATCTTCTTAGCAACGTTCAGTTTTGCTTGCGTTATATTATTGGCTGTATGTTTCATGGGTTTTAATGGATGCTTCGGTTTTCTTATCTTGTTTTTCAATGTTTTAGAAGCTTATGAACTCATTCCCTTTAATCCAAAAAACGAGTGAAATAACGAAATAAAATCTTTATTAATGCAGTAATATACTGGAATAATATACAAAAAGACTAATCGGTATAATAATTTTCTTACGTTAAATAGATACGGCAACGGTTTCATTTTGTTTTCCTCCAAAACTAATAATCGGGAGATTGAATTGAACTTTTCATTATTAAATCATTTTATTTGATTTCATCAAAAAGATATTTTTATCTCTAAGTAGATTTTAATGTAGTTTATATTCTCCAATCTGTAAATCTCTGTAATTCACTTCTTAATGGGATCTAGTTTTTAATTGCGATGAAACGTTCCGCATAAAATGTTAAAAATAAAAAGCCCACGAAAAAATGACTTTGCATTTAGGCTCGTATAGGAAAGATTTTTCGTTAACATTGCCGAAAGGAATCGGTTTCTAAACATTATTAGGAAAAACTTTAGAGGAGAACTGATCGTTGCAATTATGCGTTTCCGTTCGAAAGCATACATACGCGGATGCGTTAATGAAGCAAATCGCCCCACCGAGGACGGCAAAACCTTGCCTGCCAGAATTAGAAACGGAAATGTTTCGAGGAAACCCTGACAAATGGAAAAAGAATCTACAATAAAATAGCGTCCTGAACGGAGACTGAACGTTTATTCATGAACAATTCAAGACCTATAACAGTAAAAGCGCCAATAACGATTTTCCTTTACCAAAAGTGGAAACGATTTGGCTTTACTATTTGCTTTATCATGGTCTCTTAACGAAGCTCATTAAGTTTTAAGAGCTCTTTATAATGTTAAATTTTCAAATTTCAAAGTTTTGCTGTACTCAAATATTTTATGTCTAATTTATCAGAGTAGTTTTGAATTAATTATGAAATAGAATCTCTAGTGGATTGATTTAAAGGATAGAAGCAAGCTCGTTATTTCTATAAGACATTCAGATAATGATAAAGCGAATAAAATATCATCGTCCATTTCCATGTCAATCTTATAAATTAATACTTTCTAAAATGGTGACGATATAATAATACAAGACAATATGAGTTGCATGCGTAATCTTTGTTCATTATTTTGCATTTGACATTATTTTAGAGTTTTCCAGTACATTAAAACTTTATTATATGAATTCATTCTATATATATCGGGCGATCCAAAAGTGTGTTACATTTTTTCATGAAAATAATAATTGTTTTGTCGTGACGAATTCTTTAGCAAAGCAATGTTGCGCGTGCCTCGTGATTCTTATGAAAGCATTGAATTGCTGGAAAGCAAACACTGAAAATGTCGTTAACAATGTAAAAAAATGTAACACACTTTTGGATCAGCCGGTGTAAAAGAGGACATCCACTGACTGACTCACTGATTCATCATCGCACAGCAAAATCTACCGGGGCCACCAACTCGAGACTCGGTGGGGGTAATAGGACGGATAGCGTAGAGGCGTGCTAAGGTGGGGTTTTTCAAAATTCGGACCCCCTGCCTCCCCAGGGGGGCAGAAAAGAATTGCACGTTCGATCGCCTGGCTCAGCTCCCAATAAATGCAGATCTTCGAACTTTTGCAGGAATGTTTCTAGCTGCTGTGCCAAAAAAGTATTTCCCCGATTTTCGATATTCGAATTTTAAGGGTGCGAAAACTGAAAAACATCGATTTTCGGGGGTGTTTCACAAAATATTCTGATATTTTGATGCAGCTTCGCGGGGAATAAAGATAAAGCAACGCAACTCGGAGAGAATCTTCTCGGGGATATTTCCAAAAAACTAATTTCTGGTATTTTCGCTTTTCTTTTTGTGAGGGGGGGGGGGGGGCAGGAGACCCCAAAGATTGGGCCCCCCGTTTTGTGTTTATCCCACCTAACTCCAATGCGGAAATGCAGAGCTTCAAAATTTCGCACGAGGATGTAAAAGACGTATATAAAAAGGGAGCATTCGTTGATTTTTGAAAATCGATTTTTTTTTTTGGGGGGGGGGGGGGGTAGAAATCCAAAAAAGTCCCAAAATAGGTCTAAGTTTGACGTTCGCGTCCGGTCAACCCCCCTCTGTGGCAAATTCACGTACGACTTTGATATTTGAACCAAGAATAGTTCACATAATTTGCAAAAAAACAATTCCTGCTTTTTTTCATATTTTACCCCCTTTGCTCCCATAAAAATATGCTATTTCTCGCAGTTTTTCCAGTATTTTGCAAGTAAAAATAGGTCTAGATTAATGAAATTTAGTACGGTGATGGCAATTAACGAGATTAACTGTCTGCTTATTTTATTTTTTGATTATCTGGATCCAAGTTTCCGGATTTTTTTTTGGGGGGGGGGGGTTTCATAAATTAACATACAACTCGCATGTTTAAAGCTTAGTTTTTACATTGTTCATAAAATATGGATTTTGTTCTTTGATTTATAATTTACTTCAAGTGTCTATGACTATTTTTCGATTTATTATGAACTAGCTGATATACCCAGCGTTGCTCGGCTCTTTTTTGATGAAATTTTGCAAATTTTGAATGTGAATATACAGAAAAAAATGAACATTTTTTCCCATCTTTTTTCTTCGGCACTGCGTCAAACTCACTCAGATATACACAAAATTCCATCTCGAGCTAAGTCGAGTAGAACTGCTGAAGAACCGTAGTTGGAGAGGCTATCCAGTAGAGCATTTTAAAACTATTCTTTTAGATGCTTCAGTAAGAATTTTTACTATATTAATTCAAGCTTTTTTTTTTTCATGTGTACATTTTTTCATGACATTCAGATATTGCAAAATTTCATCAAAAAAAGAACCCGAGCAAGGCTGGGTATATCAGCTAGTTATTAATAATTTCCGAAGCCCAGATCCAGGAGAAGGGAAATTCTAGTTATTTCTAATATTACAATTAGTTATTTCTATTTCAGTTCGGATGATGTTATTTCTATTATCTAATTAAAATTTCAAACACATGCAGCAGGTAAAAAATGTTTCTGTATGAATTTTCAAATGTTGTTGTTAGAGCGGGTGGATAGTAAGGATATCAAAATTAACCTTAGGACGGCTATAAAATCCGCGTTCTTCCTTTAGTGTTGAAAGGTCTTTGGTGTTGTCGACGTACTGAATGTTCTATACTGTAGAATCTATAGGTAGTGTTAAAGTGGACTGTTAATGTTGTTAAATTGCCCGAAGTACATACGTGTATATTCCTTGAATAACAGTTTTGTTATACGCGATTACGTTAATTGCTACCATACCTTTTTGTATGCAGTAAAATTTTGATTAACGAGATTCCGAATTGGAGTTTAGGCATTTAACTTGACATAATTAAAAGATTTATACGTGGCGGGGATAAAAAGTAATTGGAAGAGAGGTATGCTTTAGCGAGTCGACAGTTACGGTCTATCTTGGCGAAAGCAGTGGCTCTGACAGTCTTGTGAAATCAATTCAAGAAATCAATTAAAGAGCTTTGAAATCATTGAAGTCTACAAAAGGAATTTTAATAAGTTATTAAATGCTGACAAGTGGCCAATCCCAGAGTCTGTTCTATTTGATATATTGAATCTTTGGTTTTAGTTTTCCTGTTCCATTCGTTACAGTTATCTCTTGTTGAGTTCTTTTTCGACCTTCTTAAGCCTGGAAAATTTATTTATCAATTTCTGATTTACTTCTGCTGAACTCAACCATTGAGAATGAATTATCCCGATCCTCTCCACTCTTAGTCCCTGATTCTATATATTGTTATGGTCAGTTTCAATGTAACCATTGAGAATGAAGGCATAGCCTTCGAAATAAATCAAACTATATTGCCGTTTGATATCTCGGTTGTCTTTGTGGTTACAGACAACCACAATGACAACCGAGTGCCCCAATACGTGATAGATTGCTTGATTTTATAAATTTTAAGTTTGCTCCCTCCAATTAACCAAAACACTTAATTTTACTTAGAGCAGGGGTTGGCAACCTGCGGCCCACATTGTATTTCTATCCGCTAGACCACAAGTTGCAGTCAGCAGCAGAAGTGGACTGAATAAGGGTAAATCCAAGGGTTTGACCGACGTTGAACGAGGCATGATCGTTGGAGCTCGACGGGCGCAATTGAGCATTTCGCAAACCGCGAACCTCCTCGGGTTTTCCCGTGCAACAGTGTCAAGGGTATTTCGTGAATGGCATTTTAGCCAAAAAACAACCTCCAACAAATACAACTCCGGACGAAACAGGGCTGTGGATGAACGAGGCCAACGGCGACTGGCACGAATCATCCACAGCACCAGTACGGGCACAGCCCAACAAATTGCAGTGCAGTTCAATGAGGGAGCATCCCAACCCATTTCGGAGCAACGGTACGGCGCACCTTGCACCGATCTGGGTTTAACAACACGCGGCCAGTACGGGTATCGTCGCTGTCACCGCAAAATAGGAAAACGCGCCTGCTATGGGCACACAGGCATCGCCACTGGACACTGGATGAGTGGAAGAAGGTCGCCTGGTCCGACGAATAGCGGTTCCTACTTCATCATGCGGACGGCAGACTGCGCATCTGTCAGCAGATAACCGTACTGGCGGGTGGAGGAGGAGGAGTGCTGGTCTGGGGTGTCTTCTCTTGGGACACACTGGGTCCTCTGATATCCGTAGACACATCCCTGAATGCTACACACTACCTGAACATTGTTGCCGATCAGGTGCATCCGTTCATGATGACTGTGTTCCCTGATGGTGACGGACAGTTTCAGGCGGACAATGCTCCCTCTCACCGTGCTCGAATGGTTTTGGACTGGTTCGAGGAACATGACGCGGACTTCCACCTGCTTCAGTGATCAGCTCGGTCGCCCGATCTCAACTTGAACGAGCATTTATGGGATGAAGTGGAGAGAACCATCCGACGCCTTCCCACACTGGCCGGCCAGGTGGCCGAGAGGGCTAGGGCGTAGGCTTTCTAGTTCTCGAGTCCGCCTGGCCGTAGGTTCGAATCCCGCAGTGGGCATGGATGTTTGTGTTTGTCCCGGGCTGCGTACAGATATAACTTGTGTAAAAGGGGCAAAATGACCTTAGTAGTCGATGCCTAAATTTCTAGAACCCCCCCCTTCCCACACTACCATCCAACCTGCACCAATATGATGTCAGCCTGGGCTGCTATTCCTCCGCAACGGTTTCAACACCTTGTTGAATCCATGCCAGCACGTATTCAGGCATTCTCGCAGCTAAAGGAGGTGCAACACGCTATTAACGGGGTGTCTCTAATAAATTGGTCGTTCAGTGTACAGTATATTTATAGCTTTATTCATTACATCCATGCTGTTCAATAAAAAGTGTAATAAAAAACGGACAATAATTTCTAGAATAAGCAATGTGGTAGAGTATTTAATATCCCAACGCTTTATGTGAGATAATGGTGGCGGCTATAAGTCACATAGCATGAGTCATCTAGAATGATTCCATCTTCATAATCTTATTTTAACTATTCAATTTAAACATTATTCTTGCATATGGTGATAACGCAAATTATGTAATACGATAATAAGATATCAGGCAGAATGTGTTATTATTTCCATATAGAATGATGGACGTAATAATTATATTATATGGAATATTCATACTCCGAGGAAATGAAAGACGCACTCTTATGTAAAACACTCTCGTTCACAAAAGCTGTATTAGTAGGAAGTTTTATAGTACCAATTTATAATAGCATATTTTATAGTAGGATTTTTTTTTATATTTCCCTTAGATTACAGGGGAGTAAAAGATGAGGGAAAAAGAAAAAAAGTTCAAATACTATCGACGTGTTCTGATAGAAGTTCGTTTATGTAATTATTTAGAGATAATAACCATTTCCCTGTTGATCTTCGAACGTTAATTAGATTCTACGCAGTTTGGTGTATAAAATAAAATTATGGCACGAGTGATAAAATGCGTTAACATGAATTAACGTTACAACATGTATTTGTCAGCATTTGAAATTTTATATTTCTGTACTTAAAAGAAACTGAGAATCATGAAAGCCAAAATTAAAGGCAGATAGAATATAATGGTCTATCCTCATAAATATTAAACAAACCTAAAAATAACGTCATAGATAAAAAAGGAAATTCTGAATTTGTTTTTCTTTTATTCATCAAAAATGTTTCAATATTCGACCTTTTTGACTCCTGAAGATGCTCCTCAAGTACTTCCTCTATTGTCAGTGATAAAATTTTAAATGAGTGCAATTTATATCCCGACCCCATTATTAGATCTCACGATAAAAATCAATCTTGCGTAGAGGTCAACACATTGACTACAAAGTAGAAAGTTTTAAGTGTAAGTCCGTTTTTTTCAAAGATGAATTTGGCAGCTTTTCGAAGTATTCTCTTCAGTAATTCTTAGAGTTCCAATGGTAATTGAAAATTAGCAGGATGCCTAGAATTTTTTAATGAATGTAATCTGTTTCTAATTTTGTAAAACTTAGGAAAAATTTAACAAAATTAACAAAAACCTGTTTCTGCATTGCCAGAACGTTGCTAAAAACGCAAAATACACTAAAGCTATTTAACTAAAAAATCGGTTAATTTATCCTCAACCTAATTTCAGGTTAACCATATACGATGTCTGGTCCGTCTAATACCACTTCCAGCCTATTTACTTTTATTTTAACACGTTAAAAATATCTTTACTGATTTGTGAAGTCAGTCGTTCTGTTGCGAAATTTTTTCGAATTTTTTTTCGAATTTTTTTATTGTGACTTCAGAGTCGGTTAGAGCAACAAAAAGTAAGTAAAATTATACTGTAATAGGAAACACATTTCTGCGCATGTCTTATCTATTCTGGAACATGACCAAAAAGGCGGTCAAATTTTGGTCAAAATTTTAAGTCTCTGATATTATTATATAATGCATCTACTCCTAATTTCAAACTAGTCCATCTAATGCCCATTCCAGTCGCCATAATTTTGCATAAGATGGTCGGGGAAATGTCATTTCATTGACCGGGAGAGGCATTATATATATAGCGCACTTTCTGTATGTTTGTTTGTTATTCCATAACTTCTGAACCGGGCAACCCCCGAGGCTGAAATTTTGCACAGAGGACCTCGAAGACCCGGGGAGTGTCGTAGGCTAGGTCCCGTTCACGTCCGACCTCCCGTTGGCCTCCTACGCACTTCTAACCGATATTCAGATGGCAACAACATCGAAAGAATAGGAGATATCTCACTAACAATATGCACGGACCGACACAGCAAAACAAAGTTTGTGCCAACAATCGGCAAGTTGTCTTTTTATCTACAATCGGCTGTTTGTGTTTCTATGTTGCGTCAACAAGGGGTGATATTAAATGAGAATTTAAGTTTTAAGGGGATTCATAACAATAAGGACGGCTCAAGTTAGGCGGATGCCCCAAGCGGTAAAAATTTTGGGGCCCTTAAATTTACTGCTATTTGAGTTTAATAATTAAAGCTTCCTTCGATAAAATAAATTAACTTACTTTCAATAACTTAATTAATTACCCGTTAAACGATAATTTTGTCTATTTTTTATGACATTCGTGGTCCTGTGATATCTCTGGGCCCCACGCAGCCGTTTAGTCCGCTTACCGTTAAACCTGTCACTGTCTACAGGATGGTCCATATGTGTGTCCCCCCCTTTTATTTTTTGAACCGAAGCAGATATGTCAATTTTGATGAATCCAATGAATAGGAAGTTGTGGGTGGCCTATCCCATGGTGCACTTTTCATCATCCCAAATATGCAAATTAGGACACATTCAAAATTTATCTCAAAAACCGTAAGGGATAGAGAAAAAAACCCAATTGCAAACTTGTTCAGCATATAAAAACAAACAAAACAAAAAAAAAATCATCCAAATCGGACCAACCAATCACCCACAATCACGCGATGACTGTATGTACCTTACAAACAGTCACACTGCACAAGGAAAACTGAATGTTGATATTTCCGCCATGTAAAGCATGCAAATCAAAAAATTAACATAAATTACCATATTGATCTAAGGAGTTTAAAATGCTAGAAGGCCATAGTTAGAGAGCTCCATGTAATGGGAGCATTTTTAAAGAATTCTTTTCGGTTTTTCAATATGATTTTTACTGTATTAATTCTAACCTTTTTTCATGTGTTCATTTTCACTGTTTATTCACATTCAGATATTGCAAAATTTCATCAAAACGGAGCCCGAGCGACGCCGGGTATATCAGCTAGTGGACTATAAGTATGAGATGTCATTTCACTGATCAGCATATTCAGAGTGTCACGGGAGGAAAAGTCAGTAATTCGTGTGGGTATAGAATGAGTTATTTTAAGTCAAAAAGGTTTACGTAAGCATATAGCCTTTTATTAATGGTTTTATGAGATACGGCTATAGGTTAAGTATTGAATAATTTAAAGGAAATAATTTAACTGTGACGATTCATGTGATTTCATTATTCACTTTAAATTAGCACTGCATGATTTGTGTAAATGCTAAAGTTTCGTTGAACTCAGGTTTTTGACAAATTTGAAAATATGCCGCAGGTTTTCTATTATGTTGATATGCAGATATGATTTATGTTTATGGTTTTTGTGATCGCAGTGCTCCAGCAGCCGTTGAAGAATATCCTCGTCGTTTTCCTGAGCGCTGTATTCCAGACGGAAGAATGTTCAAACATGTTTAATGGCTTACATAAAAATGGTACACTTCCCAGTGCCCACATCATCTGAACGAAGATTTGGCGAAAATGTTGAGGAACTAGAAACTATACTTCAAATGGTACAAATGAGTCTTACGACTAGTACAAAAAGGCTCTCTATTTAAATTCAAATAGCTGTGTCTCAGAAACCATTAACTTGAATGTTTATAATATAAAAACTTTTTGATTTATAATAACTCATTCTATACCCACACGAAATACTGACTTTTCCTCCCGGGATATTACACTTATAATTTTGATCAACTTGACCCCATATTGGCTATGTTCCGAATAAATAAAACATGTGTGCCTTGATATAACTTTTACTTAATTTTTGATTCTCTATCCGAATCTGAAATCAAAATTTAAAAAAAAATCGAAAAAAATTGGCAACAGAACGACCGACTTCACAAATCGTTGAAAATAAAACAGAACCTGTACTATCGCGACTATGTACGTTTTTCTGATGAATTTTGATATAATTTTTAAATAATAGTTATTAATTAAAAATACAAAATGAATAAAAAAATAATTAATCAAAATAAAAAGCTGACGTTTCGGATAGAGACTATCATTTATCAAAGCAAAAAGGGATAATTCTCTAATATTCTGTTTGCTTTTAGAGAATTATCCCTTTTTGTTTTGATAAAGGATAGTCTCTATCCGAAACGTCAGCTTTTTATTTTGATTTTGATTAATTATTTTTGTTTATTATAGCTTTTTTTTATTTAATTTTGTAATTTTAATTAATAACTAATATTTATTGTATTCCAGGGTTCTTGTGTCTCGTCCTTCTCTAGATATAATTTTTAGTGATTAATTCATTTTTCCGAATAAATTTTTATTTCAATACATATTCACAAAAGCTACATTTCGAATTTATTTTTTTTCCCACAATCTTTCTCTTTTTTATTTCCCTGAAATAATTCAAACTGATGAAAGAATGATTTTTTTTTCGATAACATGTTACGGAATTATTTGTTTGCTTATTTATTTATTACTTATTTACTCTGTTGATTGTACGAATTGATTTAGTTTTTGTATGAAACCGAATTGATGATTTAGTTTTTGGAATCCGGATGTAGATTTTCCTTTAACTGAGTCCCATTCATTGTACTGTGATGGTTTAGAATTTAGTTCTGAAAATTTTATTTTTACAAACTATTAATAGGAAAAAAAAATGAAAAATATTGTTACATAATAAAAACACATAAAGCATGTATTCGAACTCATTTCTAGGAAATATAAGGGCTAAACTATGTTTCTTCCTAAGCAGTCGACCATAAATAATATAATTGCAATCCAATAAAACGAACGAACTCTCCCGCTGTGCAACAACAAATCATTTCACTTTATAACGAAGGAGCAATTGGGCATTTTCCCTTAGGGTAGCCATATAATTCAATAGCATATGTTTTATAAATTAAAGAAGTAAAGCATTATCTAAAATCTTTAGAAAGCAGCAAAATGTTTAGGCTTATAAGGAAGAGTCCCAGACTAATGAATTTGGATATCTACTGTACCTAATAGGGCTTGTAATGTCTGAGTAACTGTTTCAATGGTAACTTCATCATAGAACATCAAGAAGAAAGCTTGGAAATTCATATTTTGGTTCCGAACTGTTCATCTCATTCCTCAACAAACTGGCAATGAATTATACAGCTCACATAAATTAGGAGATATTTCAAAATGAATATGAAGCGATTATAAAAGCATTTGAGTTTTGTTTATTAAACAAGAATATCAGAAAAACAAATATCCCCATCTCCTTTTAACTTTCCACTATTACAGTACTAAAATCCAAGTTTTGTCTTCCGTTTGATGACAAGATACCCCGAAACCGCCTTTTTTGTGGATACTTCTGGCCATATAGGGGACGCTAGAAGAATTTTCATTCCAATTTGTTTTTGTTTTTTTTTTTCACCTAAAAAAATTAATTGAATTCATTTTCCCTGCATCTCTATGGAGTTTTGTTTGCGTGATGCATTTGTGACGTTATAGTTTGTTTTGCCAATTTGATGGGAATTAGTGAAGATAAAAAAATTGGACGAGGTCAAAAATGTTAACACCGAATTCAGTCAACACCTGCTATAAAGAAAGCCTCGGCACTGAAACGTCCTACATCATCATAAGTCGTCCGAAGTTAGGGCTCATTATTGGGAGAAACCACGGTCTATAGATATACATGGTCATCGAGCTCTATTGTTAGAATAGAGCTAAAGTTTCTAGCTCCGAATAGGGCGGGAACTCTATGGAAAAGTGGCGCTGCATGTACAATCGGCCCAACTGCGCCCGCAGTGCCGCCCTATCGGCAGATAGAAACTTTACTTTCATTTTCAGTTTCAATGAAAAACCTCTATCGGAAGTCATGGTCGGCCCTAGTCAAAACCTCCTAGAGAGAAGGCCTGCGGACAAAAGGTGTATACGTTGTTACATCATCATCAAGCGGCTATTGTTAATCGTATTTATACCCTAAATTTGGCCGCTTGATGATGATGTAACAATGTATACACCTTTTGTCCGCAGGCCTTCTCTCTAGGAGGTGTTACCCTAGTGCGATCTATGCGGCATCTAGCGCGATCTGTTTTCCTTAGCTTCTCGAAACAATGGAAAATGGCGGAAGGTCGATGATCATGTACCGGGTGATCCAAAAGTGTATTGCATTTTTTT
>JAHWFO010029025.1:474751-493571 GCA_023313115.1 Rhysida immarginata | reverse complement strand
GTGGCGGCATTTTTATTTCTGATCATATCTCAGTTATCGTTCAAATTCGGACCCATGTTCATATGAACTTTTTTGCTTAGAATCACCCATACTAACTCCCGTAAAAGTTTGGAATTTTGAGACACCCTGTATAAATAATAGACAGAGGATCAATGGGACGAGGGATCGCTGATAGTTCTAAATTTCAATTACAGAGATTGAGTCAAAAGTAGTGGCCGATCACCGAACTTTTAAATGGGCACCAAACAGGAACCACTCATTGCTAATCTTCAAAGTAGAGTCCATCATGCTCGATGGTCTTCATCCAACGATCAGCCAGTTGGTAGATGGCCTCCGGTTTCTGGGCGAAAAAGTCACGCACGGCATCTTCAACCTCACTGACATTGGCGAAGCGCCGTCCACGCAGGAAGTGCGCCATGGACCGGAACAGATGGTAGTTGGAAGGTGCCAGGTAGGGGCTGTATGCTGGCTGTGGCAGAACCTCGATTTTTTCCAGCAGTTGATGACACACCTTTACCCGTTGTTATGCTTGCGCGGGCGTCAGCTCGTGGGGCACAATTCGGCAGCTCCTGTTGACCTTTCCCATGGCGTGCAGATGTCGAACCACACACGATTGTGATGTCCCGATGTCCGCCGCTAGTCCACGGACGGTGCTGCCTGGGCTGGCTTCCACTTGTTGTCGTAGGGCTGCCCCATCCACTTCTTTGGGTCTTCCGCTCCTCGGCGCATCTTCCAGGCCCATGTCTCCAGACGAAAAGCGGGAGAATCATCGTCGTGCTGTCCGTTCATTGGTCACACCCTGACCTTCCACCCTCGAAATTTCGGCGACTGCTGCTCGCGCACTGGTCCCCTTTTTCCAATAGTGGGGAAGGAGCCCGCGTATCACCAATTTTTCTGCCATATTTTTACACTGGCTGACGCAAGTGGCACAATGTCTATGGCATTCAAATTCGTACTGACGTTACTTGCCAATCTATTCTGTTAATAAACTACGATATACCCTTGTGGTAAATGGTCTTCGCCCAGAATTCGTCAAACTCTAACCCTCCCTTTCCGAATCGGCCACTACTTTTGACTCAATCTCTGTAATATAATTATATAGACTTCAGCTTACCTTGTATAATTTAGTTGATTTTTTTTTTGTAATAAAGCCCCGGTTATTTTTGCGTCAGACGCAACGTGTCTGAGTGTGCCTTTGTTCTAGAGAATCCGGGTGGACCACAATTAAGTACAAAGGTTCGTTAGTCAGAAGTGGTTAATAAGTGTAGTCATTAATTATTTTAAGACAACTATCTTTTTTAAACTAATCGACTTTGCGTCTTCTCTTTCGCATTTTAACTCTTCATCAAGTCCGTCTGCTAACCTTCAAGAGCGCGTGAAATTCGACTCATGGATCGAAGCCAACTCCCGACGGTTACAATATAACAATGTAGGATGTTTCAGTGCCGAGGCTTTCTTTATAGGAGACGTTGGTCGTAACCATCGAGAGAGAAGGCCTCCGCAATGAAACGCAATACATTGTTACATCATCATATCTGGGGCAAATTTAGGGCTTATTATTGGTAGAAACACGAGTAACAAAGCCCTATCCATGGTCTTTTAATCCTCTGGTCTGTGCACTCGCGCGAATTCCATTGTTGGAGTCAACAATTGGACTGCTGTATTTACTGAAGAGTAAAGCACTGTATAAAGAAAGTATGGACAATTCATTGTTGCAGGCAGCCATTTTGACTCCTATTTCATATGATGTTTGGTCTTGTTTTTCAACAAATTCAACCTCCGGAGCCATATTCCCCTCTAACTTTTGTCAAAAAGGACGTGGTCAATCTGCAAGTTTAAATTTACTGCAAAACAAGAAGTAATCATCTTAAAATATAGGAATGAAACAGGAGTCAAAATGGCTGCCTGCAACAATGATTGTCCATACTTTCTTTATACAGTGCTTTACTGAAGCGTCGATTTTTGCCCCCTCTATTGCTTGAATTTGGCTATAGCCCAAACATAACAATGTATCTTAACGATCGTACAACCTAACAAAAGTGTCAGCTAATGTTAAGTATTTGTTGCTGAACACGTAATGCATTGTTAATCGTATTTCTACCAATAATAAGCCCTAAATTATGACTTCTTATGACCATGTAACAATGTTTGAATTTTCAGTGCACAAGCTTTCTTTCTAGGAAGTATTGCCTGAGTGCGAAAACGTCATCATCATCCGAAGATACGTTTAATCGTATTTCAGGGCTTATTATTGGTAGAAATGCGATTAACCCCTTCAGTCACCTTGGCAACATATGTTTCCAACGTGTATCTTGGACGTTTACCTTGTCAAAAGTGCGGTATTTTTTATGTTTTGTAAAATTTCGTACTAAATAAATGACATGAATAAAATCTGTTGATTCTCTAATAAATATGTATATTTCGGTAGCAAATATAGCCATACATGTAAAAAGATAATAAAAAATGTTAATAAATAAAAAACTGCTGGTTATGTTTAATATAATAAATGTAAAAACAAAATTTTTACAATCGAATTTAAGGTTTGTGTCTGAAGGGGCTACACGTATCTTCGGCGTAGCCCACGAGATAGACAGGCCCTGGCGCAGAAAAGTCACCTGATCATCTTAGTCCGAATAACAATGTAACCTTCATTGTTTCCAACAAACGAAAAAATGCTGATTGTTAAAATCCAAAATGGAAACAATGAAGGTTACATTGTTATTCGGACTAAGATGATCAGGTGACTTTTCCGCGCCAGGGCAACGCCACCTCTACTCAAAGCCTGAGCGCGAAAATTTCATACATTGTTACATCATCATATTGAGTCATCTTTAATCGCCTTTCTACCAATAATAAGCTCTAAATTATGACTTCGTATCATGATGTAACAATGTATGACGTTTCTGCGCTCAGACTTTCTCTTTAGGTGGTGTTGGCCAGGGCCTGTCTATCTCGTGGGCTACGATCTTCGGATGATGATGTAACAATGTATGACGTTTTCGCGCTCAGGCCTTAAGGCTGTTTCACATTACCACTTTTGCGAACGAAAATCGGACGACAAAATACAGGCCAAATTTCGGACGGCAGAAATCTCGTCGGCACACGACAACCGTCAACGAGTCAGGCGTCCGAAATTCGCAGGTTGCTTTCACATTGACAGTGCTGTCGGCATGCGCAAATAAATGCGCAAAGAAAACAAACATGTCTGTCGGGTATCGTGATTATCGATCATCATCATAATTAATTTTAAGAAAGAAACGTTTATTGTTTGCAAGGCGGTGCATTCTGCTACGCAGGCAAAGAATATTAACATTTTTAAAAGCATACTGTTGTTCAGCGAAATAATATGGAGCTATTTTAGTTAACTTCATTAATTTAATTAATCTCAACAATTAGACATTTTATAAACATAACTCATTTTCAGTATCTCTTTTATAACTGCAAACATTCCATCCGAGAAAAACACTGAACAATGATAGACAGACAACAATATTCTTCTTCCTCGAGCATACGTAAACAATAGCTTTAAAAGTCATTTTTGATTGGCTCTCGCATATGGTGGAATCGGTCCGATGCGAAAAATATCTAATCGAACTGGACGCATGATTTTCGCATCGTAAGCACCAGGCAACCGACAGTCGGTCGTTTCGCATGTAATGTGAAAGCTACATCGGGCTGCGAAAATGCCGTCCGATATTTTTTCGTCCGATTTTCGTTCGCATAGGTGGTAATGTGAAACGGCCTTTATCTTTAGGAGGCGTTGGCAAAAATCGACTCTTCAGTAAATTCAAAAGTTCAATTGTTAGCCTCCAACAATGGAATTCGCGCGAGTGCACAGACCAGAGGATTAAGAGACCATGCCCTATCTATGATAATGTAACAATTTATCACGTTTCATTGCGGAGTCTCTCTCGGTGGTTACGCATTGGTTGAGTTAGTGAAGAAAGTCATTGTTGCTACGAGAGTAACAACACGTGTCATATCGCCAGATTGAACGAAAAAAATCTGGTGATATACCATGTAAAAAGAAACGGGAAAAAGCGAAGCCCGCGAACAAAAAAATTGCCGCTGAGAAGCTCCAGCCTCCTCCCGAGAATAGAAGGATCCAAATAAAGCGAAGCCACAAAATCGAAGTCGATTGGTGGCGAATGATGGCTTAGCCAATCAGAAGATGAGAAAAAGAGAGGGAAGCCTTCAGGGAGATGGAGCGACAGAGGGTACGTAGATGTCAAGTACGGCGGATCGGAGAAAAAGAAAGCGTTCCGAGAAACTAAGCGAGGGAATTTATGTGACACCGATACTTTTCAGCGCGTGGGAGAAAAAGTAAGAAGCGCGAGACGAATGATGTGCCCACGACGACCGCCGACCGAAGCGAGACATCACGACTTATCTCTGTCCATCTCCACTCGTCTGACCCCGTACGAATTTCTACAGGCAAGGCTAATAGCTTTGTTTTTTGTAGGCTGATTTTCCATCATTATTAATCCAAGACCTTCGGTATTCTACAAATCGTTCTTTGAAAGACCTTTTCGTAGATCCAAAATAAAATGACATACAATTGGGACAAGTTAGTTTGTATACCCCACTAGAAGAGTATATGTCCTCTCTATCTTCACGTCGTTCCTTTGGATTGAGTATTGTATTTGCACTTATTCCTGGTCCGGAACGCTATCTTCAGGCCTTTGTTAAGAAAGATATTGCTGATTCTGGAGACATCAGGGCCTGTGTAAGTAAAGACTGCGTATCGTTGGTTCTGGGAGGGCTCTGGCTGGGTATGCCGTTGTTGCCTGATCCGTTTGAGTAAAGAGGTGGTGACAGCATCAGGGAAGGAATTTCTTCTTGCCATGTCGAATGTCAATCGTATTTCATCGCGTCTGTCTTCATCAGTGATGGGATAATTGAACGCCCGATGGAAGTGGAATCTGAGAGCTGCGGCTTTGTGTTGCGGGGGGTGATTGGAGTCAAATCCAATAATGTTGTCAGTGGTAGTCGGTTTACGGAAGACGTTGTAAATGAGTCGTTTGTTAGAATAGTCTCTTCGGATAGTCAAGTCCAGGAAAATGATGGAATCTTGAGTTTCTTCTTCCATGGTGTACGATCGGCCTCGATGGCTCAGCGGTTGCGTGATCGCCTCTGATGCCCGAGTACGCGGGTTCGATCCCGGCCGAGGACGACGAGGATTTTTCAGGGGTAAATCCTGAGATCACGCACTTCCTTCGGAAGGGAAGTAAAGCCGTTGGTCCCGTGTAGTCGTTTGCCAGCTGCACGTTAAAGAACCCTTGCGAGGCAAAATTTGCGGCCCCTATAACGCCATCCTGAAATGACCATGGCAGTTGAAAAGGACGTTAATACCAAACAAACCAACCAAACCAAACCATGGTGAACGTCATTTTTTGATAGAATTCATTGAACGCGTTTAAGATAAGTTCTGCGCGGGTCTTAGATTCGTCTAGGATGATGAAGGTGTCATCGACGTAGCGTGCGTAGAAGATGATGTGTTTCTTTTCAATTAAGGGGGAGAAATATTCGGATTCCAGGGCCTGTAAGAAGAACTCTTCTGATATCGTGGCACTGATAGGTGAACCCATGAGGACACCACTTGGCATGGAGTAAAGCCCATTATCAAAACGGAAGTAATTTTCCTTGTGTAGCATTTTCAATGCCATGGATATATCCGTGCGAATACCTTTGTCAAGTTTGTTTATTGATAGCCGTGCGTCTATGATGTTAATAGTTTCTTGAAAAGGAATATTTGTATAGAGGTTTACGATGTCGAGGGAAATGATTTTGTAATGATCCTCTATCCGTATGGAACTAAGTTGGTCCGAGAGTTGTCTGCTGTTGGTAACTGGTAACCACATATTGGTTGGTTCTCGAGGATATGTCGTTGATGACTTTGGCGGTTTTCATCTCTAGGTCATAGAAAGTTGAATTCATGCAGTTAACGACTGGCCTTATAGGCTGGTTAGGTTTGTGAACCTTTACTAATGCGCGCATGCGGGGAGGGTTGGGTTGGTCATTGGCACGGTGTTTCCCCATTCTTTGAAGGTGTTAGATATGAAAGATTTTTTGACTGACCTTATTTCTTTTTGGAAGCACTGTGTCGGGTCCTTGCTGAGCTGAACAAAACAATTGTCCTGGATGAAGTTGATGGTTTCTGTTTATAATCATTATTATAAATAACCACCATCGGTGGTGCACCCTTGTCTGCCTCAACTAATCTGGCGTTGTTCTCAGTCAGTTTCTTCCTAATGTTTTTAGCTACGGTGGTATCCTGGTTATGTGTCGTGTTTATGATAGATTTATGAATCTTGACGATTTCTTGCGCCGCCAATGTTCGTGCACTGTTTCTTTCCTCCGGGGAGAGTTGTTGACCTATTGCTTGTTCTATTTCCATGGCAAACTTAACATAGTCCTTACTTTTGAGTGGTAGTCTCAAGTTGTGTTTAAGGCCTTTCTTGAGCATTGAGTCCTCTTCGTCATCAAAATTGATTGTTGTGAGGTTGACAACCTTTGCGTGGAAGGAGAACTTGGTGTTTCGTGTGGGAATCTTCTTGGAGATAGTAAGGCGTTTGATTTTTCGTTGCATAGAAGCGAATTTAGACGCTTTATCTTCTGCGAGCGACTTATTGAGGTTATCAAGAATCGTCATGAATAATTCTGTGTTAATATGCTGGGCCAGTTCAAGGTGTAATTGTAATATTGTGGAATTAAGGCGTACCTTCTTCTTCTATAGGAATCGGATTTCTTCAATGATTCGCTTCTTTTCCGTATACCTCTTGGTGCGTCTAGCCGCCGGGGACATGTCCTTGATCTTGATAATGGCGTATCTGGGAGTAACTCCCCGGCCGCGAGATTCTACTTTCCAGTACAACTTTAGCATGAGCGGGAAACGGTGCGCTCTGATTGGCTGGTTGTCACTCGCTCTCACTAGAACTAAAATGGCAGACCAAATATGTGCTCGTCAACAACGAAATTATTATAAGGAAGTTTGCTCATGGGTAAGAATTCCTAAAGTGGACGCCTCAAAAACGAACATTTCGTGAAATTTAAAACTTTTATTATAATTTTCTAGTACCTAATGGAGTATTAAAATTCCCAAAATATTTTTGAAAAATTTGCATTTGTTAAAAAGTTATAAGCAAATACATGTTTTTGGTGCTTTTTGTTTAAAAAGTCATATCTCAAGCTAATTTTATGAAATCTCTTTGAAATTTTATAGATAACAAGTAAAACGTATATATAGGCCGGTTCCCATAGCTCCGACTGGTCGCTACTACTGGCCACTACGACTACGACTGCGATTGAGAAGCCCGATTTGATAAGCGTCGACGCAGTCGTACTCGATTATCGGTAGAAGGTTCCAGTTCCCATAGGCGCGATTTGCAATCACGATCTAAACCACCCTTACAAGGAAGCTCCCTATTGTTGTCAATATGGAAAGATGAAGAGTTACTTCTTAACAGAACAGTGGTACGATTGAATAGCTTGACAAAAATTGATGGCATTCGCGTAAAAACAGAGGTCACCAAAATTTTTTTCACATTCTAAATCGTTAATAAATACAGATTCAATGTGTTTTTTCAAAATTGTTGAAATCGATTGAGAACATTTAAAAAAAATCGTTTTTTATTAAAAATTTATTTTGTTTACCCAAAAAATTTTTTTCTCATTCTTTTATGTTGTTTTTTTTTATGAAATACACGTATATATGCTTTACGTGTTAACTTTAAAATTTCAAAGACATTAAAAAAAATTGCTTGAGATATTGCTTTTAAACAAAAAATACCAAAAAATGTATTTGTTTATAACTTTTTAACAAATGCAAATTTTTCAAAAATATTTTGGGAATTTTAATATTCCATTAGGTACTATCAAATTATAATAAAGGTTTTAAATTTCACGAAATGTTTGTTTTTGAGGGGCCCACTTCAGGAATACTTACCCTCATGCAAAGGCGACTTTCATAAAAGTATACAAGATGCAGCTCAGCTGCAAAACTTGTTACCAGAAGGTTACGTTTACTCCTTGTGCGATTTTGACGAGCACAATGAGAGTGAATTTAGTACTTGCTTTCGCGTTAACCTGACAAGTAAAGAAGACATAAAGAAGATGTTCAGACTTGATAGAAAATTTCCAAAAATTACACAGCGTATAGTTTATAAGGTTAATCTACCAGTCAGCTTCATGGGAGTAGCCAAGAGGGCAACATTTGCCCCCCCCCCCCCCCCCCCAATCAAGTAAGCCTATATACATAGTTGATTTTTTCTGAAAATAAGATGTACAGAGCGAAACTTTGGAGTATTAGTGTTGGCTTTATTCAGCAAAGATGGAGCTAATATTTGGTGCACTTTTCCTTGTAATTTTCTCACATATGTACTTGATTTGACTTGACCCCTCTTCCCCCAACATAAATCGTGCTAAGCTATGTCAGCTTCTTAAACCATATACAAGGTACGTCCAGAAAGTAAGTTCCGTTTGTTAGTACAAAAAAGTAAGTACATAATAAGAAAAAATATTATTACAAAAAAATCTCCATACTTTGAACTATTTTTCTACATAACTCCCATCATTTTGAAGGCACTTACTATAGTGAGGCACGAGTTTTTGTATGCCCTGTTTGCCCTGTTCATAAAAAGTTTTTGCCTATGGTGCCAACCACGAAGTGACAGCTTCTTTTACTCCGTTGAACTTCTGGTCACCAAAAAGATATTTCAGGTGCAAAAAAAATAAAAAAATAAAAAAGAGACGTGAAAGTCGCTAGTAAAAGCGGCCAGAAGTTTAAATAATGATGACAGGGTAAAAGAAGCTGTGATACGTGGTTGACACCACAGGTGCCAACTTGTTATGAAGAGGATACCAAAGCTCGTGCCCCGCTATAACAAGTGCCTTCAAAGTGGTCGGGGAGCTAATTATGTACAAATATATGAGGCTTGTCCGTAAAGTAAGTATCGTTTCGTTATACTGTCACCATGCACAGCTCTAGTGCCGCAGTTCCGAGCATGTGCATTCGTCTCTCTGGTTCATTATCTTTGCACTGACGCCATTACAGCCGGATTGTGTTGTGTTTACATTTGTTAGTGATCGTTGAAAATGTTTAAGACACTATTTGATCCCATGGACTATTTGTTCTGTAATACGGTTTTTGAACACAAAGAATGTTAAGCCAGCTGAAATGCATCGTCAACTTGTAGAGATTTATGGGGAAAATATAATGACTGATGGAATGAGGAGAAAGTGCGTTAGGCAGTTCAATGATGGACGAACCAATGTTCATGACGAAGCACGGAGTGGGCGGCCTTCTGCTGTCAATGATGATTTGGTTGAATAAGTGAATGAGAAATTCGTGAAAACAGACGGTTCACAATAAGAATGCTTTGTAATGAGTTTCCACTTACTTACTTTTAAAACCCGCTTTTCCGTTAGGGTCGCGGAGGCAACAGCCCTATGGAGGATCTCCAGCGATCGCGATCTTCCGCCATCAGGCGCATGTCCTCCTGCTAACACCCAAGCAACTCAAACCCAGATTCTCCATGTAGTCTAGTCACCTGGTTCTAGGCCAACCCCTTGGTCTCTTACCCACCAGCTTGGAAAATAACAACTGTCTAGAAAGGCCAGTTTGCAGCATCCGTATGACGTGGCCATACCAGCGCAATTGAGATCTCTCAATGCGGAGAAGTAGCGGCTCAACACCTAAAGACTCCCTTACTATGCTGCTGTGCACTCTGTCTAGTAGAGTTACACCTGCCACACTTCTCAGAAATCTCATTTCGGCCGCTTGTACCCGCGATCGCACTCTTTTGGTCATTTCCCAAGCCTCATGACCATAGGTGAGAATGGGGACAAAGATAGATTTGAAGACAGAGAACTTGCCTTTGTTACTTAGCTCGCGTTTTGTTACCACGGATCACCACAGTTCACATCTGACACAGCTTGCTGCACCGATCCGAGCATCCAATTCTTTTTCCTGCCGCCCATCACTCGTGAATACAATCCCGAGATACTTGAACTTCCCCACCTGTCTCAATGGGGCTCCCCTAACATGGAGAGCGTGCTGAGCCGTAACCACCGTGAGAAAAGGCCTCTGCGATGAAACGTAATACTCGTACATTGTTACATCATCATAAATAGGATATTGTTATTCGTATTTCTACCAATAATAAGCCATAAATTTGCCCTAACTATGATGATGTAACAATGTATTACTTTTCATCGCAGAGGCCTTCTCTCTCGGTGGTTACGACTGAGCAGGCTGTCTTGAAAGGACCAGAACCTCAGTCTTAGCCACACAGATCTTCATCCCAGCTTCTTCACATTTGGCTGCAAACCCGTCTAGTGCAAGCTGAAGGTTAGTGCGAGAAGACCCAAGGAGGACAAGATCGTCAGCAAAGAGCAACCTCTCCACCAAGCAGTCGCCCACACAAACACGCTCATCGCCTCGGCTGCCTCTATCTATCCAGTATGCACACTTGGCGGAGTCCAACACCCACGATGAATGGTCTAGACATAATGCCATATATCCGGACACACGTCTCAGAGTTTTCAGGCAGAGACATGATAGCAACCAGTAATTGCCCATCCACTCCATACTCTTGCAACACTTGCCAGAGCTTCTCCCGAGGAACTCTGTCATATGCTTTTTCGAGGTCCACAAAGCAAGCGTAGACAACTTTTGCATACTCCCAGGATTTCTCAAAGATTTGCCTTAGAGCAAAGATGTGATCCGTCGAGCTTCGGCCAGGTCGGAAACCACCTGCTCCCCCAACAGTTTGGAGTCGGCTATTTCCCGATCTCTCTTCTCCAGACACTTAGCGTACACTTTCCCAGGAATGCTGAGCAAAGAGATGCCTCGATAGTTGTTGTTATCTCTCTGATCTCCCTTTATGAAATTAGGGATCACAATTCCTGTCTGCCCATTGCTTAGGGGCCTGACCAGATATCCAAGCAACCTGACACACCCGAGTCAACCATAGGATACCTTCCTGATTTAAGGCCTTTAACATCTCGGACCGGATTTCATCTCGGACAGGATTTCATCATCACCTGCAGCTTTGCCAGTCTTCAAGGACTAAATTGCCTGTCTGACTTCTGCTTCGGTGATACTACTAGTGGTGTGCGATGGTTTAAAAACCACCATCGGTGGCACCATCGATGGTATGAACCATCATCGAAACACAACCGATGGGCACAGGAAACCATCGATGGGTTCAGAATTACCATCGATGGATTCAGAAATACCATCGATGGTTCTTTTAATTTTTTTATCTCAATAAAATAGCATAAAATCACATGGATAAAGCTTAGACTACAACAGACATTTTATTACTGATAACTTGACAAATGTAAAAGTTGGGTTTAACAAAATTTATGCAAGACATTCAAAGGCATCGATTGTAAAACCAACAATTTCTCCAAATGCTTTGGACTTAACATGGTCCTTTTTTTTCCAATTGTGCAACCTGCTTTTGAAAAATGTCTTTCTGCAGGCACAGATGTTGCTGGTGGCGTTAAAAATCTCTGGGCCATCATTCTAAATGCAATATTTCCGTGCATCATCTTCCATGCATGCAGTGGATTACTATTATGAGGAGTCAGTGGCGATCTGTACTACAATCTGATACTCTCTGACACTTCTCACCTTATTTATCTGGTATAAAGCACCAATGGGAGGCCAGCGCCAAATCTCGAAACCGCATTGGTCGTCTCGTCTAGTGATTTGACTTAACCAACCATTTACCATCGAAGTACAATCGAAATTTCCATCGATGGTTTGTAAACCACCATCGCTGACAATCGGTGTTTTATAAAAATCGTTCGATGGTTGAAAACCATCGAAATTTCGATTGATCGTAGAACAAAACCATCGATGGATCGCACACCACTAGATACTACCATGACTATTCTCCGCTCCAAGTGCACCTCGTGTGCCTCAGTTGTTGCTGTCACCGGATTAAGAAGAGATGCAAAGTATTCCTTCCACCTATGCAATACGCTCTCTTCCGTTTTCAGAAGTCTCCCATCTGAACTCTTAATAGTTTGTGATGAAAGAAACTTCTTTCCACAGAGCTGGCGCACGGTCTGCCAGAATACCTTGTTTGCCGAACCACAGTCTGCCTCCAATTTCTCCCCGAACTTCTCCCAGGCCTTGGCTTTAGCTGTTGATACTGTCTTTACTGCTGCTATTCGCGCCTCAGTGTACTGCACTCGACTCGAAGTTGAATTATTTGCAAGCCATAGCAAATAGGCTTCCTTCTTTGCCTTGACAGTTTCTTGGACTTCACCGTTCCACCATGCGGTCCTTTTCTCACCGCCCTGCGCTATACTCATCCGCTTACGACCACAGCACAATGCAGCCGAAATAATCACAGCAGTTTTAAACAACTGCCACTCCTCTTCAACAGTACCACGATCACTGGGTAGTTCTTTGAAATTTAAAGATATGTTCTCTACAAAGGTCTTCCTCACAGCTCTATCCTCCAATACCTCCCATTTGATGCGCCAAGTCTGTCTGGACCTAATATTTCGCTAGGTTGGCATGGATTCAGAAAACCGCATAATGCAGACAACAAGATCGTGATCAGTTGATAGTTCTGCCCCTCTCCTCACACGAGTATCCAACACTGATCGGAATAAGTCAGCTGATACGATTACGAAATCAATCAGTGACTTCTGGTCCATTGCATCCCTGTACCAGGTATATTTGTGCTGGAAGAAGGTGTTTGTGATGGAAAGTCCATTGTTACAATAGAGATCCAACAAGCACCTCCCATTCGCATTTAAACAGGGGTCATCATTCCTCCCAATCAGATGGCCGAGAGGGCTAGGGTGTAGGCTTTCTAGTTCTCGAGTCCACCTGGTCGTGGGTTCGAATCCCGCCGTGGGCATGGATGTTTGTGTTTGTCCCGGGCTTTTACACAGATATAACTTGTGTAAAAGGCGCAAAATGACCTTAGTAGTCGACGCCAGAAATTCTAATAAACTTAATAAAATCCTCCCAATCACGCCTTTCCACGTTTGGTCATCAGTCCCTACGTGTGCATTGAAGTCGCCCACCAGGATGACAGAATCTGCACTCCCTCTCCTGCTAAGAGCAGCATCGACTTCATCTAGAAAGAGGGTACTCTGTGACTGCATTCGGAGCATATGCAACGAATAGACAGAGAGACCGTTTTCCTATCTGAAGGCTCAGGAGATACAGTCTGCCACCTAAGGGGGTCCAATCTACAGCATAATCTGCCAGCCGGGGACTTGTGAGCATCCCCACTCCCACTTGGGCAGTCATGGTAGGGTGACACCTAAGTAGAAGAGCTTCCACCCTCCTTCAAAGTCCACAGCTCCAGAACCCGGACGTTTCGTAGAGGTAATACCTATGATATCCAGTCGATATCGTTTGACTTCCTCCACTAACTCGGATTCCTTTCCTGTCATGGAGAATACGTTCCAAGTGCCAATTGACAGCACCCGATCCCGTTGTCGCTTTATCCGTTTCTCCTCCTTAGTGGATGCCCCCTTACCGTGGTCAGGGGTTTGGGTGCTTCAGGGATTCTGTGAGCTATGCTGGTAGTAGCACTGCTACTTTAGGCTCACCCTTGCCAGAAAGATCATGGTCGAGAGGTGGGACGAAGAGTATCCGAAAAAAACATTTATTTCATGATGTCGACGAATGAGAAAATTCATAGTGCCTATAGTGTGGCGCAGGTTAAAGTCATCCGCGTTCGGGAGTTAGGCAGAGGCTCTCATTCGAAAAATAGCCGACAGTCTCCCGGCTGTTATCTCGGAGCAATGCCTCCGAGAAACCCCACCAGTTTCCACAAATTTCAAAAACTACTTTGCATGAGATTTTCACAAATCGCTTAAATTGGTCACTGGCGGCATCTTTCTATGAAGAGGGCATAGAAAAGTTGGTTTCCCGCTGCGACAAATGTCAAAATAACGGTGGCAAATGCTCTTTCATGCAAAAATAAAAATAGATTTGAAATAATGTTTTTATTTGTTTGCTTTTTTTCAAAACGGGTCTTACTTTCCGGACACGCCTCGTAGTTCAAGGTAAGGAATTTATTTTGTAAAAATATTTTCTCTGAGTACGTAATTGCTTTTCTTGTGTTACCAAACGGAACTCATTTCCTCGTAAGAATATATGAAAATTTTTTGTAGTATCCAGTAATCTGCAATGTCATATTCACCGCAGGTAATGCTGCACTGTCATCACAACACACTCAGCCGTAACTACGTTAAGAAGCCTCATAAAAAGCAAATTGTATGCTCTGCTAAGATGATGATAATGTAAATGTTAATAAGAGACGCCCATTATCAAGAAAATATCAGTAAGCAATTAAAATGATTGAATGGTATGACTAATCATTGATTCTACTTTAAACAATTACTGTTTTTCTTTTAGAAACAGATGTTCATCTGCAGAGTCTGCCTGCTTATGTTATTTTAAGGCATGAGCATAATATCACTGTACTCTCAGCAAACGCACTGAAGTTCCGTTCCCCAAATCATTCTGTAAGTGAGAAGGTTTTGAACCTCTTTCAAAATGGGTGTACTCCCCCTTCATGAGCGTTAGACATTCATAAAAAAGATATACTAGTACATGAAAAGTATGATGAAGACTATTATAGAGTAGCTGCTGACAGAGCACATTGTCCAGACATTAAGTGGGTTTTTAACTTTTATTACAAAGTGTTCAAGAAGGAATATGGGGAAGGAAGTGGTAAAGAAATGCTTCTGTCATTGGAGTCTATTATTATCAACTACAGCAAAGATCAGAAGGAGACTTGTGCAGAACTGAAGGTCTTAGATGATGAAGATTTTGTTGTAACTATAATGACTCCTTTAATGAAAAGAGTTTTAATGAAAATACCTAAATGTGCAGAAATCCTGTGACTCCTCAGGAAATGTTGATAGATTGGGATGCAGAGTGTTCATGCTGATTACAACTACAGGGTGGTGCAAATAAAAGTAGCCTGTAGTTGTTGTGAACTCCCTGTAGGAGTCCTCATTACAACTTCTGAAAGTGAAAATCTTCTTAGTGAAGGTCTTGACAGAGGTTACAAGACAGAGATCATGTGAAAATTTCACGAACAAAAACAAGTGTTATTTATTGTACAGGACACCATTAGCATTTGAGTTTTTCAAAAGTGATTATAGAAGACATGTTGGTTATAAAATTAAAGATTAAAGATTACAAAAGACGATTAGCTCATAGGTATATTCTGCATGCTAGAATTATAAAGTGTGAAAATAATCGAAGTGATTACCAAAGAGAGTTTTATTAAATCGACTGTTTTCAGTTAGCTCAATCCAGTATGTATTGCCTGAGGGCTTACCACACTGAGTTCATGAGAACCAGTGTCCTGTGAGTCTTTTATTGATAGGATGATTATTTATCCGGGAGGTTTCTACAATTTTACTCGTTTTATAACAAAAATTACAAGTCATTTTCTTTAATTCATACATGAAAGTTGATTTCACTCAAGATAAAAGTACAGCTTTTTGGGAGATGATAGAAGAGGTCCTTAGAAGTATTTTTTGTCATATGAACATGGGGTCCCCGCAGCTCCGTTTACTTACAATACTGACACCGGGACGCTGTGTGCGCTGGTAGGCCTAGATTATTTTATTTTTAACAATTAATACAAGCAATCTACTGTATGACTTTTACAGTAATTGTTCGAAATGACTGCCATTTGCTTCTTAGCACAATTTGCAACGCCTTATGATGGATTGATGTACGCGTGGAAACAGTTGATTTGCACGGTCGCTGATGTCACCTGCTGCCGCGACAACACGAGCCGCCAATTCGAACAATTACTGTAAAAGATATACAGTAGATTGCTTGTGTTAATTGTTAAAAATAAAATAATCTATGTCCCGGTGTCATATACGTATTTATTTACACACAATAACGAAAATGTATCATGTGCCGTTTATATAAGCTTAAACACTGTTGAAGTTTATCTGCCTTCTCGGGCTACTAGATCAAGTTCGATGGTGATCTATGATTATCCATGATAATCCAAAAATTCACCAAAGAAGCTATATTAATATTATTATTGTATTCATTGACTGACCTTTATGAAATATTTTAATATTCTGATAGTCGATGCATCGACGCTCAATTTTACAAAACAAATGAAGCTCTTTTAACATCCTTCTTTTTAATTAAGTTATAAATAAATAAATAAATAAATACCTAAGTAAATAAGTAAAATTTTAGTTCAATAAAAATATATTTTTATATATTATTCTATATAGAAGAATACAACAAATAATCTGGTAGTTACAACAGAGTGAAAGATTTTCAAGCGTAGAATCAGAAATGGATGAAGGGGGGGGGGGGGGGATTCTCATCTGTTCTTGGTAGAATCCCACAGCCCACTAGATAAAGGCCTGAATGCTGTTTTCAAAATGGCGGCGCTCGCAGGCGGACTGTCTGTGTGAAATAAGATGGAATAGAAGAATTATTTCACAAATTTGCTTTAATCTTCTAACGAAATCTAAGTTTTTGAACTTGTTATTTAAATGGCTTTATGTTTCAATCAAAATAATGGCAACATACGTGCAAATAAATATAGTTTCATTTTTTTCAAAGTAGAGCCATCTATGGAGTACAAGAAAAAGCATCTTCTCTATAAAAAATTTCGAAACCATATATGATGATTTTAGAAATCTGCAAAAATTAGTTCCTGTTAGATTAATTATTCTGGTTAGATTTTGTAAGAAAATTAAAGCAAATTTATGAAATAATTCTTTTATTTCAGCTTATTTCACACAGACAGTCCACCTGCGAGCGCCGCCATTTTGAAAACAGCACTCAGGCCTTTATCTAGTGGGCTGTGAGAACCTTATCAATGACGTCATTTTCTGCCCAAATCGGCAGCAAAAGTTGAACTGATTCTACTTTGAAATTCTGCCGAAATCCGCAGTGCGTCTAAGCGCGCTGCTTTTGTGTTTCCATATAATCAGCTAAACAAGGGCAGCGAAATTGTTAGAAACTGCCGACACGGGCAGAAAATGACGTCATTTGACGCGTTGATGCGCACATGGAAATCTAGCTTACAGGAAAGAGCAGGAAAGCCACCTTTTCAGGCCGGCCAGGTGGACGAGAGGGTTAAGGTCGGTTTTCATTTAGCGTCGGTTCGGTGTAGGTTAGGCGTCTGTGTCTTTATTTGGAATTTTTGAAAAACGTATTCGTTTTCCAATTAGTGTCTGTTAAGCGTCTGCGTCGGTTCGGCATCGGTCCGGCGTCGTTTCAAGATCTGGCATGGCTAGATTTTTAGGCGTCTTTTTGATCTAGCCAATCAGGTGCGATCTACTTCGCTATGGATTCTGGGTAGTTGTCTTCGCCGATTCAGATGGAGAATCATGGCTGCCGTAGCTGCTGTTTGCCGACATGGGTTCTCGCGACTTTTCCCTCATGAATTTATTAATAAACAGGTTATAAAAATTTGGTGAATCATTTATTTATTAAGTAAAAATGATTTAGTAATAAATTCAAAGCGTGAACTTGACTGGAGTGGTTGATATCTTCTTTTTCCACCACCTTGAGAGAGCGACAATTGTTTGCAGCGACTCGACCAATCAGATCAGACCAGATTCAGGATAACGTTTGAAAGTCGCTAAATGCAAAACGACCGCATTCGCGTGCTAATCAGGGCGCGTCTCACAGGCGACGATTGCAAAAAAGGACGCCGCACATGACGAGACGCTGAACCGACGCTAAATGGAAACCAACCTTCAGGGCGCAGGCTTTCTAGTTCGAATCCGCCTGGCCGTGGGTTCGAATCCCGCCGTGGGCATGGATGTTTGTGTTTGTCCCGGGCTGCGTACAGATGTAACTTTGTAAAAGGCGCAAAATGAACTTAGTAGTCGACGCCTAAATTTCTAGAACTCCCCCCTACCCTTTCAGGAAGCAAACAACTACAGTGGTAGCTTCGTATACGAACTTCAATAATTCAAAATAATCGTATCAAAGCAAAATTCTCATTAAAAAATAAAAATAATCAAATACTTCGTCCCAAAATTAAAAAAAAAAATCAAATATGATTTAAAGCATACAAATTAGCCCTTGTTTTGCTTATTTAAAGTGTGATCTTTTAAAATTAAATAGATGGAAACATACTCCAGTTAAGCTTTATTGAGTAGTGATTACCTGAGAACAAAATCGATTACTGGTATTTAAGAGTATTACGGGAGGGGAGAGATTTATTTTTTCATAATATTCTTTTGTGCCTAGAGTTTAAAAGAGCTTAACCCCTGTTTCACAATTAAATCGCCCGCATTTGCCCCAGCGAATCCGCACAGGATGCGAATACTAGCGCTTTAACAATTTTCCGTTTCCATTTCACAATTAAATTCGCGGCCGCATTAACTATCTCCTGATTGGTTCATTCTACGTGCGGTTGGAAACTGTATCTCGAACCATAGCCTACATGATAAGAGAATATGCCCGAAGGGTGTCCTCCACTTTCGCCCCGTCCACTTTCGCCCCTCAAATTTTCCCCCTTTCCACTTTCGCCCCGGCGCCATTTTATGGTAATTTTATCGCCAATATATTTTATCGAGGCCCTGAAGAGAGGCTAAGGTTATACGCAAGTAACTTGAATACAACAGCCAGGGTTTCAAACGGTTACCCTACACATGATCGAATCTCACTTCGTCGAACCACATATAATCGAAATCAGGCCACATTTAATCGAATATAAGGGAATTTTAAGGGGTTGATATTAAAAAAATCATTCAATAACTGTGGAAAGCGACATAATAACAAAGGAAAACCTCTTGTCCACAAAAAGAATTTTAATTAGACATATAC